>JABFQD010004413.1:0-11832 GCA_022817045.1 Psix sp. ZL-2020
CGCATATTCAAATTATTTATTTAATACATATTTGTCACATTAAATGAATATAACTATTTTGAAAAATTATTTAATACATTTTCAAACTCTAAGTCAAATTATAAAAACGTTTTTATACTTAAAAATCAATTTTTCACTTTCAATTATTTGAACAAAATTAGATGTTTTTAGAAATTTTGAAAATATTAAAGCTGATGAAATTTCAGTAAAATTAATTTTTTAAAATGAAATTTTTTTCGGAATGCATGTTTATATGCAAATACAGACATCTAGATACTGCCCAGCTTTGTCTATAATATTGAAAATTATAAATGTTATTGAGTTAGTGATTTGTATTGAGCAAATATTTGTTTAAGTTAATATAAATTAATTTTAAGCCAATTACGAACAAGGAGGAAAAACATTAAAAGCCTGACTGAACTGTAAAAAGTGCAACGGAGAAAACAGCTGAAAGGCTTACCAAAATGTATTGGTATTTCAATTTACAAATAAATTAAAAATTACAAAATTACAAATAAATTTTATACAAAATACAGTAAAAAATTGCGTTGCTATAGACAATGTTTATTGTTTTCTAGCATCTCACAAAAAGGATCAACCTCAACCATCGACTTCGACCGCTTCCAATGTTTCCATAGAGGAAAAAAGGAGAGAGGAATCGGTGGATGAAGCAAATCCTAAAATTAAAAAATGGATATCTAAATGTAAATATATTCAAAAATATTCTTGATAGTTTGATTTTTGCATAGATCGTTTAAATTTATTAAAATAAAATTATTATAAAACCATAACACTATTATTTCATATAATGCATAGAAATTGTTGAAAAAACTAGATATGAACACAAACAACATTTTTTTATTATTAATATTTTCAACTTATATACAATTACTTTGTCGTAAAACCTATTTATAGAAACTCGATTTGCTTAAAACAACGTTTCCAATGTGACCAAACTAAAAAAGACGAGAAATTGATCAATTGTTTTAAGAGGAGCGCAAGGTCGAAGTGGACTCTCGCTGAGATGCGAGATGAACTACAGATTTTCTCTTCTTTCGAAATAATTAATCAATTCACTGAATTTCATTCATTATTGGCAGATAATAAAAAAGCTGAAATTGTGGTATACATTTTACTTTTTTTCTAAAAAAGCAATGATTAATTAATGAAATATTATATACAATATATCAATTTATATTTATAATTTAAGGAATTCATGAGAACCCCGTTGGAGAATGTGTCAAGCCAGGTAAATGGAAAATATAATTTTTCTATTATACATTTATTTATAATTAATTATATTTAAATTTTTTAAATGTTTTATTAGAACAGCTTCTACGAATATCTACTGAGAACGTGTTAAGTGCTACAAGTGACTGGCTTTCTGGAGCTCAGGACAGAAAGGATGGGGCGAAAAATCGTCGTAGAGACAACTTAAAATTACATCGCACATAAAAAAATCGCTTATAAGTTTGTTTTTTTTTTATTTTTAAAAAAAGTCATTCAAAAAAGTCTATTTAGTTAGACAGACTTTTACATTAATTATGTAATTACAATGATCCAAATACACTATCATATCATTTCTATAACTTTATAAACAATTTAGTTAACGATAATGAAAATTATAAATTTTTTCCATGGTTGGATAACTATTAGTTAATTAAAAAATCAATTTTCTTATTAATCAATACAACTTTTTTAAATTGATATTCATATCATAATAATTATATAAGAATGAATTAATTTTCTTTGCTATACACATTTTAATAAAAATAAATAACGTTATTTCTACTTTCAATTATGAATGGATAAAACTTCAAATTTATATGATACATAAACCAGCATGTCAAAATGTTTTACACTATCTAGAATAAAAGCGTTATAGTTTTTATATTAATTTCTGATATTTGCCAATCATTCTAAAACGTTTATTAATTGCTACTTAGACTCTGGTACTATTTGTCAGCCAGAGTAGATCCAGCAAAATATTTTCACTGATTCACTTACTTGTGGGAGTTGCATATCAATTCTGGCACATGTCTGGATTGTTTTTGTCAGTTGAACTATAACGAATGTAAATTAATCAACGTTTGATCAGGTAGGGTTTTTTGTTAGCCAATGTAAGGACATAATTGATTTCGTATACTTTTTTGGTTTTCCACCATTTTTTGCAAGTTACTTCGCTAAATGATCTTTGAATCTACTCTGTTATTCAAACCTGCCATATTTATTTGATTAATGTTCTAGTTCTAGTATCATTGTCTAGCCAGAATAAAACCAGTATTCAACTGGTATCTATCTTCGACTTTACTTGAGTCGTATTTCAAGCTTGGCACTTATCTGTTACACCTACGAGATATAAATATTGCCTTTACTGTCTTTATATTGATGAACAGTACTGACTATTTTGATATCCGTAGTACAAACAGTACTGGCACAAGCTAGTTTACCATACTATGGCAGCCTGTAATAGATCAGAATCAAGCCTTTTATATGATCCTGGCAAATTCCTTCTGGGTTCCTACTAAGAAACCACAAAAATACTGTTCTTATTTTTTTCACCCAAATATACGACAACAGCATCACCTGCAATTCGTAATAAATCCAGCACAGTACGTATATTTCTTAATAAGAAATGAAAGAAATTAAACTTTTTTTATTTGGCATCAAACGAACACGATTTTTTCAGAAGTATGTAATCGCGGCACCATTTGCAAATTGCATCGAATCTTCCTTTTCGCTCACATGTTCTAAATAGAAACTATACAATTGTGGTTTTTTATATTAAGCATTTGAACATTATTTTCATAGAAAATAATGTTGCGAAAATGCGTCTTATTTTTTATTCGATAGACATTATTTTACACAAATATGCGACTGCAGCAGCATCTGCAATTTGCATGGAATCATGCATTTCACCCATATGTTTCAGCTAGAAGCCATTTAGAAATGACTGATAATATTAAGCATCAAAAAACATCATTTTTACAGAAATATCCGACTGTAGCACCATCTACTAATTACCTGAAATGTCTTATTACTTATATATTTTCTAATAAGAAACTACAAATATACAATTGTTTTAATTCGAAACTAACCGATAAAATTTTTTTAGAAATATGCGACTGCAGCACCATTTGCAATGTGCATCAAATCTAACATTTCACTCATATATTGTAGCTACGGACCATACAAATATGACTAATCATATCAAGCACTTAAGTAATATTATGAATGACTTTGTATAAATTTTCTCCATTCCCACCCGAGGGCTGGGGTTGTCATATTTTGAGGGCAAAAGAGTATGATTTTCAAAAAAATAAAAAAATATTTATAACACTTATATTTTTCCTAATTATCAAGATTTTGCTTGATGTTTTTTCGATTTGTTAAAGAAAGTCATACATGAGTCCTCTTGATCAACCCACTACCAGAGGGGGGTTAGTGGATTTTAATTTAATGTGTGGAGCTATCAAATGTGTACCATAAAACCACCCCTTAATGACTTCTTATATCACGAGGAAACGATGTGTTTTATGTTTTTTTCTAAATGTTCTGAAAATGCGGCTGACAAAGAAAAAGAAGAAACAGACGACATACGCTAAATGTATTTTTATCGATTTTTACGGAAGTATATACCAAACACAGATGGATTAAAATAAATCTTGTTCTCGTGAAATGTGAATTACGCTATAGCGGCAATAAACAAATCAAGAAAATATTTCGAAGATGACGCTATTAGCTTACTGATAAATAGCGTTTTTGTTGCTAAATTAGATATTAACTTAATTTATCAATTGTAATTTTTGTACATGTTTTCATTGTAAAATTTCAAATTTTCAATCTAGTTAAGGATACAGATTTCAATGGGACACTTCGTATACCAGACTGTAATACATTCAGTATATGAATATATAAATTTACTGAAGTTCGTTGTTTTATTAAAATACAGGCTGACTTTTTTATCTTGAAACGACAAAGTATCTTGAAAATTAAGAACCGTATCAAGAAAGGTTTCGAATAAAATTTGCTTCTCTCAGAGGAGCTCATTGGATGATACCAATCTCGACCTGTCACCTCCACTCCCTGGAGGTGGGAGTGGAACAACTTGCAAATTTCAAATGGGAACTCATAATTTTTATGGCAGATTCGGACTCTCTGCAAAAAAATACGTAAATTTTGTTCAAAATATTTTTTTTATTTTCTAGTAGATAGCGCTGCAATCGTAGAAAATACAATTTTTCAAAATTCTGGTGAAATTAAACCGAGGGGTGAAAAAACATGATGGTGTTTCTAAGAACCTTATCAATATTGAAAAGAGTGAGCACCCTTCAACCTCTGATTAGGGACACAACATTTTTTCTAGTTTTCAGTCCGCTTCCATTCCTCCTTGACTTCTTGAATTAGGTTACTTCAGTTTTTGGTCTACTTTCAACCGATGCACGTTGTCCCTTCTGAGTCAGGTTCCTTCATTTCTTAGTTATTTTTTTAAATGCTGTACTGATTAAAATGGCGGCTATAACGTTGCAAGAGAAAATTGAAATGGTGTTAATTCACGGAGAAATTGGCAGGAATTTTGATGATACTGTTACTGTTCATACTCAACATTTTCCATACAGGGTACGATCGCGCACTTCATTTCACCGGATACTTCAACAGTTCTTTACCGAGAGATGTGTTCAGTTACAAAACAGGAACCGCCGAAAAACAGTTGCGAGGGAACAGAATGAAATTTCAGTACTAGCTGCAGTTACTCATAATCCCCACAACAGTACTCGATAAAAAAGTCATGGTGCGAGAATTAATTAAACTACTGTTTGAAAAATATTGAATACCAATATCAATGATGAATACCATCCGTTTCATGTTTCCTTGCAGGAAGAATATCATGGCTATGACTTTCAAAATTGAATTCTTTGCAAAAGTATTGTTCTCTGATTTATTAACTTTTACGAATCAATCAACACAACATGCATTATACCGAAAACCCACATTGTTTACGTCATGTTGTACATCAGTGCCCTTGGAACGTGAATGTTTGAAATGGCATAATTGGTGACGAACTCAATGACCCGCATTTCATCGACGACAATTTGAATGTTTGAATAGTATCATACATGTTCCCAATAATTTTTATGTTAGAATAAGAAATTATTGCCATTAAGAGAACTTACACAACGAAACATTGACGTTTCGAAATTAATATAATTTCCTCATCACATATGTGTATGAGTGATTATGTTTGTATAAATTTAATTTTAAAGTTGAATCCAAAAATATTTTAATACGATTTGGTTTTTCGTTTTCATATTTTTGGATTAATTTTTTGGTGTTAGTTATTAGTACATTGTGTTCTGTTTCGTTGTGTAAGTTCCCTTAATGGCAATAATTTCTTATTCTAACAGACAATTTGAATGGTAAAAAATATCGAAACTTCTTGGAGAACGAACTTCCGTTATTGCTTGCAGACCTTCCCCTCAACGTTCGACAAACAATGTGTGTTCAACATAATGGTTGTCCAGCTCATTATTATCGAGAAGCACGAGAAGTATTAGGTCGTGTGTACCTTCGCCGGTAGATTGGAAAAGGCGGTATAGTAGTTTGGCATGCCAGATTACCAGATCTTACCTCCCCTGATTTGTATTTGTGGGATCACTTGAAGGGTAAAATTTATGATCAACAGCCAACAACACGCGAGAACATGATTGAACGAATCACCGCTGCATGTCGTAAAATTCTGCCCGAAAAACTTCGTAGTTTTGTTCATTTTTTTATAGTCCAGATAAATAAATGCATCGAAATGTGTAGCTAAGTTTTTTCACCCCCCCCCCCACATTATAAGTTCACCAGAATTTTGAAAAAATTTATTTTCTACGATTGCAGCACCTTCTACTAGCAAACAAAAAATATTTTAAACGAAATTAACGTATTTTTTGCAGAGAATCCGCTATAAAAAATGGGAATTCTCATTTGAAATTCGCAAGTTGCGCCACCCCTCACCCCCAAAAGATGAAGGTGACAGGTCGAGATTCATCCAATAAGCCCCTGTGAGACAAGCAATTTTTATTCAAAACCTTTCTTAATACGGCTTTTAATTTTCAAGATATTTTGTTGTCTTAAGATAAAAAATCATCCTGTATATAATGTTAGGACAATTCTGATCAAATTAATTATTCGTTCATTCATTCCAAACAATTTATTAAGACCGCTTACCATAAAATGTTTTTATTGCAAGTATGGTTCGCAGAAACTGACAACACTGAGCAGTCTGGCAACAGTTGATGATAACCGTGAATTAACGCTGTGCAATGTTTTGTCGTCAATAAAAATGCACCTTTAAATGTAGAAATGTGTAATGAAGAGGACGAGAATACTAATAAATTACAAATCAATTATCACATTATTAAAATCAATTATATGAATTTGTGATTGGAGCGAGACTGAAAGCTCCTTAACAGATGTAGAATTTTAGATAAAATGCAACAGATTCATCAATGATCAAACTCTGACAAGTTTTGTAGTTCGATTTCATTATTTTGTTAAATGCTAAATATTTTAAGCTACTCAGAATGAAATCTTTGAAGTTCAATGTAACAAAGTTAACTAAGATATTATTCATATCATAAAGTTGCTAAAAATATATTGTAATAAAAATTGCGAATTTTTTAAAACATCTGTGCATGTACGGTCCGCCATAATTATAAATGGTATCCCAATTTTTCAATCATACCTTAAAGCATAATAATAATGAAAAACGAGTAAATATTAGTATTTAGAAATTAGATAAAATTAGATAAACTTCGAATAAAACAAATATCTTCGATTAAAATCTCTATTTGAAACTTTAATATATAAAAAATAAAATACAATATTATTATTGTATTTAATATAAAATATTGAATAGAATAATTCAAATTTGAAAAAAAATAATTTTAGATAATACTTGAATTAAATGATGCTTTATATAAATTGTTAACTTCTTATTAAGATTTGTATATAAATTAATACCAAATAAACAAGCCAATTATATAATAAAAAATTCATAAGTTCCATTAAAGATAACTGTTTGCGAATTAAAAAAACACTTAAATATGTTATTAGGTTTCCATATATTAATTTACTTTTGAACGCATTCATGATAACAAATATCATGTACGTCTTATATATAAAGGCAATTGCAATTAACCGCAAGTTGTAGACCTCATACGATTGCTAACTTTTTATACATAATGTGTTTTACTCAAAACACATTATGAGCAATGATGCTATGATAACATTATGTCTCTTACTTTTCGAATTTTTAATACAATCTATTTCTATTTAGGTTTTCAATTTGAAAATAAAGCCGATTATTTTCCAGTTTTATTAATTTTAAATCAGTTTTCAGACCCTTCTGTTATTGCTTTTCTGTTTTCCTTCTTTGGGTTAGGTTTCCCAGCCGCTTGTTGAAAAGTTGATGAATGAAAATTTGATTTTCCACGCGACTCAACTCAGTCTTCGGCACAAAAGACATTAGCAGGAATATATTGACACTATCGTTATTTCTATCTAGCTGAGGGAAAAAGTTTATTTTGTATTTTGATTTTTCGAAATTATGTTTGGACACTTCTTTCGTAGGGACCTCATTTTTGTTTTTATTGTATCGTTCTTTGACTTTGTCCGCCATTTTTCACACGCTCACATCAGTTGAATTTTGTAATATTCTTTTCTCTTCAGTGACGCCTTTAGATTTATCTTTAATTTTGTTAGTAATATTTTTACGATTTATTAACGACTTTTAATGAAAAAGAGTCAATTTCTGGAATGATAATCACAAGTTTGTCTTCAATCAATAAAAACAACGTCATTGCACCTCCTTAAGATAATATAAAAAGCTTGTAATAAATTTAAATACAATATGTGATGTAGCCTGGTTTTGATTTCATCTTTCATTCTTTAAGTATGCGTATATTCGTAGTTTACTTTAAAAAACTTTATTTATATTTGCCTAAACAATTAAAAAAAATTATAATTAAGTTGAATTAATTTCAATAGAATAAATATCATTTTGAAGAATCGTTTTTTAAAAAATCTTGACTATAATAGATATTTGGTGCTCCATCTATCTAATTGATGATAAACTGAAATTATTCTTCAGAAATTATTATAACGCACATTAAGCTATAACGATATTCTATTTCTCTTTTTCGGTTGATTAATTCTGATTGATTGGCGTTTATTTTATCTGTAAACTACTTTTGGCGCATACAAAAATTCATAATATTTTATATTAATAAAGGATAGACAATACACTTAGAACGTACGCGTTCTTTATAAATATAAAGTATGCATTTCCGAATGCGCTATTTCTTTTACTCTAGTTTATTTATTCACAGGCGATCTATTAATACTCTTTTTGCAAAAATAAATTGAAATCATAAACTAACTTTATTGTGTTATTCAATGTGTTTTCTTACTATTTTTCTGAATAATAAATTTCTTTTTTCATTTAATCAAACAGTATTCATTATATTTTATTGTATATTTTAAAAGATTAAACAGTTTATATTATTGTTCTAAGCAAGGCAATTCGTTGGTAATAATGAATACATTTTTATAAAGCATATAACATAATTTACTATTTTACATAAATTTAAGTTTCAACTTTTAGATTGAAAATAATTGGAGAAACCTTCAGATTTATAAGAATGTTGCTTTCTCAAATGCAACCACAAAGCAAAGAAGAAAGTTACTGCGTGAAGAGAATGCGCTCGTTTCTACTTATATTTACATTTTATATTTCAATAAAAGACTATTTGGTATGAGATTGATACAAATTTATTAATATTAGCATTCGTATTTATTATGTACTATGTAATTTATATTTATTTAT
Source organism: Psix sp. ZL-2020 (assembly GCA_022817045.1). NCBI lineage: Eukaryota > Metazoa > Arthropoda > Insecta > Hymenoptera > Scelionidae > Psix > Psix sp. ZL-2020. The sequence continues at coordinate 8,873 of JABFQD010004413.1, forward strand.
GTTTATAGTTATTATTATGCAATTTATTCAAATTTATATATCGATTATTTTATTTGATTATGGTTACATTCAATGCATCAAGTAAAAATAATAAAATGTTAATATTTCATAAATTACAAAATCTCAAGAAAAAAATCTAAAAAAATAAATTCTAATCGAGTCACTATATAAGTGAACATTGTAGAAATAAAATATTTTTCGATTATTTATGGTTGTTGATGACGAAATTTCTTTTAAAATAATTAAAAATTTATCAACCAAATTATTTGAATTAAAGTATTAAAAAAAATTATAAACAAATTATGAATATCCAGTAAAGATCCATTACTTAACTATTTTTCGGATGTAAATATTTTAAAATTCGCGCCATTTCCTCTATCACGTCACATACAAGACATTGAAATATAGAAACGGAATGAACTGAAGACATCAGTTGAAATAAGAAACGTGAAATCCAGTCTGCTGTGTCTGCCAGCCCGATTGGATATAAAATAAAATAATAAAACTCTAATAAATTGAAACAAACAATATTATAAACAATGTCGGCTGAAGAATTAGGACCAGATGGCCAGAAGTTAACCGGTTTAACAAAATATTTCAACAGTTACACGAATCGAGGGCGAGCTAATGTGAGTGAAAATAAATGTCCATCTAACCTCACTTTTTAAATCTACTGTACATGATAATTATTTTTCGTGAGACCTTTATTATAAATTAAATAAATCCTGTTCGGATTTCAGGTGACAGCTGCAACTTACTCCGCCTGTATTTTAATAGGGCTTTACATGTATCTAAAACCAAAGAAGGCGCCAGCAGCGGCAAAGTAGATTCTTCGTTAGGCGACTTTAGATGACAGAAATTTGAAATTAATTGTATAAACTTATGTAATTGCCTATTTCTGTATTCAATCATGTTATGCAGAACTTAATAAACATGTAACATGTTGATTTTCTCAGAATAAGAAACATTTTATTTCTCACGCCGTGTTATGTAAGTAACCAAGTTTTCAAACCTTGTCAAGGTTATTGAATCATTTTGACAAAATATAGTTCGTTATCGTATATATATATAATATCATATATGGACATGATAGTGAATATTATACGTTAAAATGTGTATTATATGCAATTACAAGGAGTAATTTTTTTTTCAATAAAGTCATTTTATCAACATTCATAACTGCGTTGATCATATTTAAATAACTTACTAAATATATAGTCTAAATAGCTATTAATCAATCGATATTTTATTGTTTATTTTTAGTAACTTTTTTATAAATTATATTTAATACATCTAAAGATATTTATAGGTAAAGGTAAATGAAAATAATTTGTATCTGTATAGAATTTTTATTGAAAAAACATTTGTAAAATGGAACGCAGGCAATCTTCACCAGCATATAACATTTACAATTTTCTTGTTCGTTAATAAAAATTGACGATCGATAATTTAATAGCGAAACAATTTTACAGACAGGATTAAATAATAATATTTACATTTACACACAACGAATGAATATACATCTGTATATTTAGTTGATCAAATCCATCTTAATTTCGCTCTTAAATTTATATACAATACATATATTAAAGATATATTTACAAATTTTGCATTTTTAATATTGAATAATGAATTCGTTTTTCACTCAAGTTCTTTAGATATTAATTTTATATGTTTATAATGAATTGGTATTTGGTTTATTGTAAATATTATATAAAAACAAAGCATTTATTTTGTCGATGAGTATTATTTACAAGCCGATAAAGAATAATTAGAAATCTACAAGTATGGTCTTCATTGTAATTTAAAAATTATTGAGATGGAATTTTAATTTTTTATGGTAAGCGAAATACGTTTTCATTTCTTTTCTTTTGCAAGAAAAAAAATTTATTCAAATCTATTTCTAAATTGTGAAGCTTCTTTTTAATTTTTTGCTATTTCGAAATATTTGCTTACCTATAAAATGTTCAATTTTATATTATTTTGGTCAAAAATGTTTAGTTTCACTATTAACAATAACTTCATGAAGAATGAATTATGAACATTTTGAGAAAACTGGTTTTCAAATATAGGAAAAGTATTTTTTATTGAGCAATTATTAAAGTAAACTATGGATATATGTATATACATTACTTATTAATGTATATTTATGCTACAATAGTGAATTTTACAGAGTCAAAATTTAATTAATGTCATTTAATTTTATATTTGTATGACAATAATACGTATAAAACATTATAAAATAATCAAATTTAAATTTTACATTTTTACATTTCAATTTTTTCTCATAAAATAAAGTTCAAATTATTATTTATTCAGTATTGTGCTGTTTTATTTAAGTTAAATTAAATTCAAATGTACAAAAGTGTTTATTTGAATACTTATGTAAACAGTAGTATTTATGTATTACTTTTATTTAATTCTTCAATGAGTATTTACATTCCTTTGTATAAGAGCGTTTCTTTTCCCATTTGTCATTTTATTTTATTAGAAGTTAAAAAGCTAATGTCTTTTAATTCTCAAATCTAAACTTTGCATATTTTTAACTATGCAATGTTTTGTTTTTTTTTTTCAACAAAATTTGATGCAATAGTGTACAAATGATTTTAATGCTTTCTAATGAAACTAAGGCTAAGAAACGACTTTTATGTAAATAAATTTTTTTTGTAAAAAATCAAATTATTTAACTTGTGATATTTCTTTCATTTGAATTTTAAATATTATTATATCACAGTGTACCATTCTTTTCTATATTACCATTTAATATAAAACTTCACAAATTTTATTTTATGATCATTATAATTATTATTAATACAATTATTAATGTATAATTCAAAGTAATAGCTAAAATTTGTTCAATTCTTTTGATGTTTTTTACAATTATAATTAATATAATCAATAATATTAATTAAATTTAGGTAATTACAATAATGCTAACACAAAGAAATGCTAAATTGATT
>JABFQD010004414.1:0-11829 GCA_022817045.1 Psix sp. ZL-2020
GAGCTTTATTCCACTGTTCCGCTTGTATTAAATACCAAGCTGCTTCGCCATATCTAAAATAAAATTAAAAAATAGAATAAATAAAAAAATAAACTACCTAATGTTTTTTATAAAAATCGATAAATTATATTTTTATGTATAAAAATGATCTGTTGAATATTTTTAACAAAGAATTGATTCATCATTTTTATAATCATATAATATATTAATTAAAAAAATTCATTTGATAAAAATCATACTTATTCATTGCACAAGCTTTGATAGCCTTAGCCTGATTAATCCAGATGGGTGGTATTCCAAGTTCCTCTTTTAAGAAGTCCTCTCGTTTAATATAATCAGCTTCGTCACTCAATTCGACATGACGTGATAAAGTCTCCATGACAGCGTGTTGTCTTTTTTTCACATCTTTTAAATGTAAAAGTACAAAAATTGACCAATGCCACATGCCGTAAGTCTCTAACTGGGCTGCGAAATTCGCGTGAGTCAAAGTGCTCGCGAATTCTGAAAGGTATGTGTAACCCAAAGCCACTAAGGTTTGTTGCATCAACCAGCTAAAAAGGCATAAACATATTTTATTTGTACAAAAATCAATAAGCTAAAGATATTTATTGTATCTAACTTTAATTCAATTTTTTTGAATCGAACCTTAATCTATAATCCAGAGGGTCAGCTGTGTGAGTCATTGGATTTAACAGAACTTCTAGTGAGTGACTTCCAGTGCAATATAATTTGAGAAGATGAAAGCAAAGATCGTAAACGTTTTTCTTTGTATTAACTTCGGTTTCGTAGTCATCATCGAAATATTCAGGTCTCGGTTCGACTGAATATGCTTCATCTGGATTCGTGTTGAATGAAGCTTCATATAATTCCATAATATCGGCAATCGAAGCTACTGGCGATGCGAGATACCTATGAAGCAGAAATGTTTCAATAAATTTAGAACTAATGATTATAATATATCTTTGGTTTCTTTTTATTACAAAAATTTCAATCATGAATTATCATAAAGTGTTATTTATACTTTGTTTGTTTATGATAAAACTCGTTATTTGTCATTTCAGTATTGGTTTTTATAAAATTACTTAGTTAGAAGGTTTTCAATATACACATTTTTTGATAGTTTAAAAATTACCATAAATGAATAGCAAGAACTCTTTTCCAGTCAAGTCCAGCGCATATATTTATAATGCCTTGTTTGCTGCAAATAAGTGGCTCTCCAGCAGCGAACATGAAAAGTTTGAGTCGGTCAATTGATAAGTTACTGTCAACGTCGGTTTCTTGCCACAGTGCGATTTGCTGTTTGACGAGTTCACGAGTTGCTGTTGTACCTCCGAGTTGCGATAAAAATAGAGCAAGGCAATAATCACCGGATTTGCGAGCCAATTCGCAAGCTTCTTCCAATTTATTAGCTGAAAATTAATAAACAAGTATTAATGCAAAAATACGGTCATTGAATACAAAATTTGATCACACACACGATGAATTCCTTCCATATAATTCTTAACTGTTATTACCTGTCAAAAAAGACAAAATCTTTTGTTCGTCACTGTTGAGTTCAACGATCTCTTCTTCTACTTTACTGTTGACAACTTCTTGAAGCCAATTTCCAAGAGCTTCTTTTCTGACTGTGACATGATGATGACTGCTCTTATCTAAAATAAAAGATAACATTTAAATAAAAGTGGAATAAATTTTATTTATTAAATATATTATTATAACCGTATTCATTATTGAAATTAAATAATTTTTGAATTTGAGTGATAAAAAATGACACCATTCAATTTATTTTAATATTGTATCATGTAATTTTTACGTACCATCATTTGCATCAAGGTCATGAAGTTCACCCCAAAGTGCAGCACAAAGTTTCCACACGTTGTTAACATAGACCATATACGGGTCTTTGGTTTCTGCAAGATTTCGAGCAAGATTGCAATGTGCGTGCAGAGCCGTTACACCTACGTTTTTTTCTATTCCCATAATCGGACAGTCACCCTCGAAACCCACCATACAATGATCCAACTGGACTCTCAGATGTCCTTCAATACTTTCCTGAAAATAAAAGACGGAATGTGTTTTTAACTTTGTAAAATATTAATTCAAAATAACGTGTATGATTATGATTATAAACTTAATATAATTATGAAGATTATGATAAGGAAATATTTACTTTGAAGCTTTGTCCATAATCGCAATCGCCTTTTCTTCCCCCAAGAATTTGCAAACGTTGAACAATACTCATTGACGTATTGTCTTCCATCATTCGACCACACAGATAATATCCTAGCTGATTGAAATCACTTTGTAGAGGGATATTCGACGCTTGTTCTTGCGTGCTTAAAGAAACTAGTGTCATCCCTGGTCCCCAACTTGGTCGAAATTTACGTCCCATTTGAATGCCTATAATTAAAATGAATCACTTTTTATAACAAAAGATACAGCTTTCTCAACAACTTGTAAGTTGAATAACAAATTTTTTTGTTAATAAAACTGTATTTAGAATTTGCCTAATCATAATTAAAATATAATAACGACAACAACTGATAAGAAATTGATGAATTAATTTGATTATTGCAAATATTTTAGAATAACAGCGATTGAATGGTAAATAAAGATTTCGAATAAATTTATTGAACTCAAATAATACCTATATCGGCGATGCAACGTGATTTCAATTTGCTGATTACGGTGTCTTTATACGGAATCACCTCAGATTTGTTTTTAATTATAACAGTCAAAGGTTTTGGAACAACTGGAGGTAGAAAAATTTTCGAAATACCCGTTGAAGCCTTCAGAACGCCACCTTCGAAAGACCTTATCCTTTCCATATCTACAAGAACAAATGGTGACAAAATCATATACATAGTCAATTTGTAATTATAAATTTGAATTATTTCTAACTTTAAAATAAAAACGTTTCTCAGTCTTTATTTGGAAGATAATGGATAAAAATATGTACCATCAGTTCTTTTAAGATAATTTTGATCAAGTGCAGATGCATCTGTCTGCAACTTCACATGGTATCTTGAGGGAGTCAAAGCTGTTACAGGTAAAAGTCTTGTATCTTCCATGAATTCATCTTCATAAATGTGATCTTCTTGAAGAAGACGCTTCATTCCTCCGCAAACCGTATCTAAATTATGTTAAAAAGAAAATTAAAACAAGTAATGAAGCAATAAGTAATAATCATTACAGATAATAATATTTGAAGAAAATAAAAGTAAAAATATAATGCGAAATAGAAGCAAAAGAAGGTATTTTTAATGAAATCGTCACAATGTCCACTTTTCTTTGATGAAGAAATAAAAACTAACCAGTGATGATATCATCTCCGTCAGCATCGAAAAAACTCGCCTTCATCAACTGGAGCTTGTGGCTGTCTGCGCCAATGATTCGCGCATAAACTGAGGTCGGACTCAGTGCAGACGGATTCTCATGAGCAAAATCCTCTATAAAAATGTAAAGAAACGTAAAAATGTAATAGAAATACAGTTTATTTATAATTACATTTTATCATAATACATTCTTTAGTATAAGACAATATAATTACATTTATTATATTTGTACAATATAATTATGTATTACAATATAGAAATAGTAAGGCAATACAAAAAAAAAGAATCTAATTATACATAACATTACTTCATTATACTATTTAATATTGCAATTAAAATATTAATGTAAGTTAAAATATATTTTCAAATGATGTTTGATCCTAAACTGGGATACTTGCTGGATGGCATATCCAAAAGTGTCATGATGTCGTTGATATCATCTTCAAGCATTTCCTGGTCGAAGTCAGCTTGTTTGGAAAAGCTATTTTTGTCGTCGAGTTGGCCGCTCAATCCTGCCAATTCCTGTAAATCATGTTCATTTGAAATTAATGTACGATATTAAATTTAAATCAACATATGAAAAATAATTATATGAAAAATTGTTCAACTATAAAATAATATTAATACAATTATTATATATTATGTACACATTTTTTATTTAAAATTTTGTTGTATTAGTGAATTTGAAATGCTTTTACTTAAAAAAATAATAACAAGAATAATTTTATTCATTGGTTAATTGATCTTACAACAATTTTTTCCTTTGTAATTGCAGACATTCTGTTTTTAGCTATTGCCAGTGCTTTTGGAGGTATATTGTTGGTTTTAATCTTCTTAGCTTCAACATTGTTTGCTACATCATTTTCCTCATCATCTGAGTCACTCAAACCATATTTTGAAAAATGATCAACCTGTAAAAATGAATGTTATTTTAATTTTATAAAAATTGAAAAGAAACAACAATGACATTCTGGTGTAACAAATTAATTTTATAATAATGAAAGATTATTACTTTAAAAACCCATGAACCAGTTTCCGGACGGTAATCAAGGAAGCGGGTTCCGTGTTTTTCGGAGACACGTCTGAGTTTGCCTTCGTAATCCATTTCTTGGAGCCGGTATGGATCAACGATCGGAGTGTGGAGTGACCGATCTAATGGCCATACGCGATCTAAAGTCACTTGAGCCTTTCGGTTCAATCCTTGGTTAATTGGCGGTTTCTTCTCATCATCTGGGTAGATGGAAACTTCTTTATCTCTAAAATGTACTGTAAAAAGATCATATTTTTAATTAATAAAATTGAACCATGAAACTCGAACTTTTTTATATATACACATTAAATGAATTTTAAATATAATTGATGTATCGTTTTATAATTATTATAGATAATAAATATCGAGACCTCTTGAATTTATCACCATATATATTAATTATTTATATTACTTTTTTATGAAATTAACGTATATTTGTATATATTCAAGTATATATATAAGAGAAATGTATTGTTAATTTGCATTTTTAGGGTGAATTTAAATAGTTAAGTATTAATATTCGTTGCACTCAGTTTTATTTCTGTACTAAACTTTGCTTTCCACATGAATTTTCAATTTACAGCTTTTACATTATAACATATTAATGTTATGAAATTAACATACCTATTTCATCCAAATCTAACCCGTAAATATCGAACGATTCTGGGAAGTAGACGTTGCCATAACTTTCGCGACCAATTGTAAATTCAGGTACGATACAAGTTTCCCCTCGAACATACTCATCCAGTTTATTTAAAGGCGGAATCGTGTAATAACCAACACGCGTTAACTTTACTTTAGCAGCGTTTGTAACTTCTTTTTGTTGATTATTTGATGTAGATTCGTCTAAATCTTGGTAACAATCTGAAAACAAAGTTCACAAATTATATTAGGATCTAGTTGTAAAATATTTTATATTTTTTTACTAATGAGTACTGATTTAAAAATTATATTTATAAGTGACTGAAAAATAATACCGGAATCTCTGGTGAGATCAGCAACACTTTTATCAATATTTAATGTTGAGTTTGGACTGGAAATTCCACTCAAGTTAGCTTGAGAAATATTTGGTTTGTTGCCAGAAGGTCTCAATTCAGCGAGTGTATTTTCTAAAGGTTCTTCCGGTAAATCGCCTCCACGGAAAGGTGATTGATTCTCGGCCTCGTCATCTTTATTTTTCCTTAGAGGAGCAGTTTTTAACCTAAGCACATTTTAATAATTGATGTAAATAATACAATAAATAAACATTGTAATTAAATATTCAAGTTCTTGTTCTTCTAATGAAACTAAAATTAATGTTTGCAACATAAAGTACCAAGCACTAGACGATCGTCTGTCATACGCAGGAGCTCGATTATCAGTATTTTCATTTTCCTTGTTAATCGCTTCGAGATTTGCATTTTTCAGATCACCAGGACTGCCAAGATTTTCGCTTTCGTTAAGGTTTTTCAGAACATTTATATTTTCATCAGTCGGTGTAGTTGTAGAAAGGTTTACTGATGATTTCGGACGTAAAACGAGTCGTTTTGCATTAGGACGTGGTTGGAAAGCCTCACTCAAATTTGGATCTTCTTCTTCAAGGCCGTCAAATAGTGATTTCTGAAAAAATAATACATTGTATTGAATAAATAAGTTGCAGAATAATTATTAAACATAATATTATATTAATGTTTTTAATACGCTTATAATATTGATTTTTAAAATTAAACATATTAATTTCGTTTTTTATTCATCCTTATTTATTTGTTATTATTTTTTAATTTTTAAATACCTTTGTACATCATAATACATACTTTTGATAACTGAGCTGCTGTAACTGCCTTGGCTTTCACTTTAGGTGAATTATTTGCTGTTGAAATTTTGTATTGGGTATTATTTAGATTTTTTGTAGTCGGATTTGTTGGTTTGAGCAATTCCTCAGTTTTTCCGGAAGCCTGAAAAATAAAATAATGAAATATTAAATATAACATTGATCGAAATTTGTAATGTTTTATAAATTTATGTGATAATTATTTTTTCTTACAGGAAGAAGGTTCTTTAAAAGTGGAGAGTCACCGAAAGGTGCAGACACTAATGCGAGAATCTGTTGGTGAACTGGAACTGAACCTGAAGTTGGCTGGTTTGTGTTGTTTCCAAGACTAAAGAAAATAAAATAAAGTAATTATTAGAAATAAGATATAATAAAAAAACTATTACCAGTTAAAGCAAAATTACAAATTTAATTTTTTTGTAATATTACAAAAGCAAACATGTTAATTAATGTAAAATTTGATTTCCATTTTATTCAATTATTTTTTAATAATTAGTTTGATAAATACCCTCCACTCATTAAGCCCATTCCAAGAGAAGGCATGGTACTAGTATTAGATCCAAAAGCGCCAGTACCAAAACCTCCTGAAGTATTAAAAGCTGACATAGTACTTGTATTTCCAAACAATCCACCAGGTTTTTGTTGGCCAAAAAGTGAACTTCCACCACCCAAAAGACTTGTATTAGTTCCTGAAAATAAATTTGATATACATAATTATATACATAAAAATAATAATATAATGAAAACAAAAATCTTTACCAAGACCAGTAGCTGTTCCAGCATTATTGCCAAACGAAAATGCAGAAGTTGATCCAGCTGGTTTGAAAGGCGAATTAAAAAGACCAGTGCTGGTTTGATTGGCGCCAAAAGCGCTATTAGTTCCAAAACCAGGTTGTGTAGTAGCACCAAATCCTGGAGTTGTACCGAAACCGCCAGTTGTAGCGGCTGGTTTATTTTGTCCAAACAATCCCGTGCCTGTGTTGGTTGATGAATTGAATGCTCCAAAACCTGTAGAAGTCGTCGATGCTGGTAAAGAAAACGCTGGTTTCGATTGGTTGAAAAGACCAATGCTCTGTGAAAAATGAAGGAAAGTCCATTAAATCGTGACATTAAAACCACTTTTCATTATTATTAAAGCTCTATTAATATAATAAACATATTTCATACAAATAATTAATTATATATTTATATACCTGATTGGCTGGCGCTTGTCCAAATGCCGGAAAACCGGTAGTCTGAGTGTTATTCAAGGCACCAAAACCAGTGGCTCCCGCAGCCTGACTTGTACCAGGGTTTGAAAAAAGTGGCGCTGAAGTTGCTGCAGACAAAATTTATTTTCTTAAATTTCATATAAAAACTAGATGTAATTAAGTGAATTGAAGAAAATTAATATTTTTGCTTACATCCAAATGGCTTTGCTTGGGAATTATTGCCGAATAAACTTGAGGTCGTTGTAGTGCTAAATGCAAAAGCGCTGGTTGTAGTCGTTGGCTGGCCAAACCCAGTTAAAGGTTTTGAGAAAAGTCCAGTGGTACCTGCTTGACTAGTTGTGCCAAATCCAGTACCAATCGAGCCAAAACCTATAAAATCAAACTATTGTTGTCAAACGAAAAACGGCGATTTTTTTTCTACGGAATACAAAAAACAAAATCCCGTTTGTCACTTCGGAAAATAAAAAAGAAAATGATACCAGTGGATTGGGTTGCACCTGATGCAGGTTGGCCGAAAGGTGTTGTTTGTGTTGTTGAGCCAAACATGCCAGTTTGTCCTAAAAATGTGCATTTCAATATCAATTGTGATATATTTCTATAGTAAATTGAATAATTTACATATTTTTTAAATAATACAAATGTAAAATTTCATCAACTTTTCTCATGAATAATTTCAAGAAATTATGATAAGATTTATTAACGTATATTCCAAACAAAGTGCCTCTGTTTAGAAAATTGTGAGAAATTATTTCTTATAAAAAAGAGAAAAATTTTGATTGTACTAATTCAAATATGAGAACATTATGTTATTCAAAATTGAGTTAATAATTCATTTTCTGCTCTTATAATTGGTGCCTTTTTAATTAAATTTTAGTTTGCTCAATTTTTTACCTCCAGCAGGACCTTTCCTGCCTACATTATAATCTTCCCATCTTAGTTCCTCAAGTGATTTTCCTTCATATTCTTTCATACAAGTAATACAGTGATGTCTGGTCGAAATGGTTTGTGTAACAGAATTTTTAACCATCGTATCTGATCCAGTAACTGGTACAAATTTAATCACAGTTCCGGTCATACCGGCAGCTGTGTTTGTAGTACCAAATCCTGTAAACATTAAATGTTAAATGTTTTTAGAAATAAATAACATAGAAAAAACTGTCATAGTTCAGTAAAACTGTTAGAATAAAAAATATTTAAAATTATACAAATTTAATATACAAATGTAGACTCAAATAAACAATTTACGTTAAATATAATTTATATATTTACAAAGTAAAAGCAATATAATGTCATTTTTTAGTTTAGTAAATAAACTAAAATAATAAACAATATACAAGAAATAAAAGAAAAATCGATAAATAATCGACACCGAGAGTAGAAAAAATAGAACCTCCAGTATTGCCAAAAAGACTGGGCGTCGTAGCAGTATTAGGCTGACCAAATGGTGTAGCTTGCTGATTGGTCTGAGGAGTTTGACCAAAGAGTCCGGTGCCGGTGGATGAATAAGGCATCGTAAATGTATTTGGTTTACTAGTCTGTCCAAACACCGACGTGTTTTGATTTGCTCCAAATGGATTTGCCGTGGCATTTTGTTGCGCTCCAAACAAATTAGTATTTGTGCTCGTATTTCCGAAAGCTAAAGAATCACATTTCTCATTTTTAATGACAATTTAATGTATTTATAAAAATGGTATTTATGCTTCAAATAAATGTAATTTATATATTTAAGATTATAAATTATTTGTAAGAAATAATTTAATATTTAAATAATACATTTTATTCACTCACCTCCAAAAGAAGACTGAGTAGTAGCTGGCTGACCAAACCCAGGTGTCGCTGTGGTGCTGGAAAACAAACCTCCAGTTGAAGGACCGGCCGGTTTGGAGCTGAACAAAGGTGTACTGCTTCCAAAAACTGGAGTAGCTCCGGTTCCGAAACTTGTTGTGGCTGTAGGTTTGCCAAAAGCAGATTGGCCGAATGGGTTATTTTGAGTTACAGCATTGAAGCCTTAAAATTGCATCCCCAATAAGTCAATTATTAAATTATTTTCACTTAATATTTCAAATTATAATTTACGAACAATACTACCATTAATTAAAATATAATCGACTCATAAAGTTCATTTACATAATAATTCAAAATAAAATATATGACTTAATAATATAAAAACATATAATTAGACTAAAACCAAAAGAAATACAATGAAAATTAAGATTGAATTATTTATGTATAAAATAAAAAACAAGAAATAAATACTAACCAAAAGTATTTACTGGTTGTCCAAACATGATTCAAGGACACGAAAAATTAATTCTCAATATCCTTGCTTTCTGGAGATGTTGCTCTTTTTTGTTCTAATCAGTGTAAAGAGGAAACTGTAAATATTACAATATTATAACCTTAATAAAACTATCAAAAAGAAATCCCGTTCAATTATAATAAAACGCATTAATCAAACATAGCTTTTTTATAAACAATTATTTTTACGTCATTAAAAATACACAAATTGAAATAATTGTTTGTTAATCAAGCAAATACATTCAAAAAAGGCATTCTTGATTATGAATAACTCGTGATATAACCTCAATCGAACTTGTCAAAAGAATTTTTAAAGCAATTGTTGCTGTTATATTAAAAACAAACGGTAACATAACCAATGAATTATAATTTACATTCTGATAAAAGCAACGAAAATTTGTTTAAACATTGAACACAATTAATTCTGAATGAAAACAGTTAATTATTCGGAAGACGGACATAAACACAGAAATATTTGAAAAGCATAGAAGTACCTGATATCCAATACTGTGGTGTGAAAATTAATGCAAGTTATCAGTAGGTGACATGAAACGCAGCATAATCGTTACCGGGGTCTGAACTGCGTAGAAAATTATCCGGTATTTAGCTTGGATTTCCGCAACGAACAATTTTTCCGCCAAGTCAAACATCTGAATTCCACTTTCAGGCGACTGGTGGTGGCGTGCGCTACGCTATTGCGAGAAACACGAGAGGCTCTGTCTCACTTTATTATGACCAACTAGACAAAGAAAGAGAGAGACTGGAAGATAGATTTGAGAAAAGTTTTAATTGAGTATTGAAGTGTGTTTGTGTGTATATTCACACTGTGACAGTGTAAATAGCGTGAATCGTATAGTGGTTTGAAAATATTGCGTCTCATTATGTATGATTTCATTTTTGTAGAAAAGAGCGACCGTTAATATCCGTTAATATTATTATGAAAGTGATTCTTCTTAAAACTATACTTTTGTATATATTATTAATTCTAAAAATGACTTACATACACAAATTAATTAATTTGTGTATAATATAAATAAAATAAAAAATTGCTCTCAGCGTAATTAATTCAAAAAAGTTGCAGTCTAAATTGAATCGAATTTAAAGTATATTTTCTCTCGTGTTCGTTATTGGTTAGATTTTTGTACAATTGTTATATTATGAAATAATTTCTTTGGCGTATTTGAAACAATAATATTTTACAGTAATAAACAATAAAAAAGCACGATAATTAAAATTTAATTTTATTATTATTTAATCCCTAAAACGTCCTAAAACAGCCTAAAATTTAAATTATTTAAATTCAAATAAGCGTAAGAATTAGCTTACGCATTATTTGATTGTTAGTATGAAAAATTACAATCATTTTGTTAACATTGTAGCGACTTTATTTTAGGCCAGTGACTACACTCCGTGTAGTCGTTCACCGTGAAATGGTGCAATATCAAATCTTGTACTAGCATTATTTATTGTAATGCTATTATTATAGTATTATAAAAATTGGTGATATATTATATAGTTATAAAATATTAAATTAAATATTAAAATGTGTTGAGGTGAAGAAAAAAAACTCAATAAATGCTTAAGCCATTAAAATGTTCAAAATAAGTTTCTGTTATAATTTATTTTTAAAGTTAAATTATATTAATTGTAACAGTTTTGAAAATAAATTGCCTATTTTGTTAAAAATTAAAACTGTATTTATGACCACATTTATAGACTGGTCAGGCTAAAGTAAAATAAATATTTCATATAATTATTTATTACAGTTTTAAAGAGAGCGCCATGGTATAAAATTCATAAATTATTTTTTTATTGTTATAATTTGAAATATATTCATAAACTATTGAAAACTGTATTGAAAAACAAATATAATCTTTAATATGTAACTTTATCAGATATCAAATTGCACCTTTTAATTTATAGCGGAGAGGCTTTAACTTCAAGACATTTTCCTGTATTACAAATATATTTTTTAATCAAGATAAAGGTGCTCTAAGATAATTTGAGGAGCAGATATAACTCATTTATCTTAGTCACTCATAAATCATTGATGGTTTTATTTCTCTAAATATAATTTAAAGTGATTTTAAGTTAGAAAATTAATTTTAGGGTGAATATAAACTGATTAATAATAAATTAAGATAA
>JABFQD010004415.1:0-11829 GCA_022817045.1 Psix sp. ZL-2020
ATTGTGGGCAATTTCCCTACAAACATTCATTTTTAAACATTTTTCATACAAAATTGACCTTAAAATTTTGAATTTTAAACAATATATTTGAAATCACTATTTTCTGATGCGAGACGATTGACACCATTTTTTCAAAAATTCAAGATAGTTATTGTCATTCATTCATCATATGTGAATAATGCAGTACATTAAATGGTCTTCTGTGCCAAATAGACACATAAATTAAGTTATCAAAAAACAATCTTCATCTTTATGTTAAATAAAAACTTTTAGTTCGAAAATTAGGATGTTTATATTCTCACTTTTACGAAAAAGCTTAAAACATTTTGAAGTTATCAACTTAAATTTTATTTAATGTGTCTTGAGAAAGAAAAACCAATTATATAAGTAAATGAACCCATATATTTGAAATAAAATATATATTATTAAAAGAACATCATGCTTTTATATTGGTATAATATATTTTTTATGTTATTTATTCTAACTGTGAAATACCAATTTGAGGGGAAGTGAGTAGTAAACTTTGGTTGTGTTGTGCTGTGTGATGGCGATGTCGTTTAGTATGTCCAGAATAGTTAGGATTATTGGGTTCAAGATCAGGAGAGTAGTCATCATAACGAGTGTGGGGTGGATGCCTTAGTGTACCTTGAACCGGTGGTAGTAGCCGTTTGTCGTACCGAGTAGATTGCAGTAGGTTATCCAGTATCTCCTTGTCTGATTTTCCTTCTTCAAAACTGCAACATAAAGAAATTAGTAGGTAAGAACAAGTATTATAACGAATCTAAACTTTATTTTGAACATATAATTTAAATTCTTACGTTACAAATATTATAATTTTTTAATCATAAACTAGATAAAAAACTTAAGTTCTTACAAACTGTTTTTGCACATCGAAACTGAATTGTCATTCGCAGTTCGTTATCATCAGCATCAATACTAATTTAAAAATAAATCTTAGTTATTTTAGTTCTTTAATTTTCGTAGGTCAAAACGGAATTTTCCTTCTGCATGCGTATCAACTGTATTGTATGTTGCACTAGAATAATCGTACTTTCAGAATAAATTACTGGTATATTGTCAAATTATTATTAACATATTGATAAAAAATTATTAATCTTTCTGAGTTATTAGTCAATTGAAATATAAAAATATAAAAGTATAATCTGATAGAATGATTTATCAAAAACAAAATATATAATGCTAAATTATACATATTTCGAATTTATTATTAATACAAAATCCGAATTTTTCCTCAACTTTATTCTCACAGTGAACGAAATCATCAATCTGCGTTTTATTTCTACATGAAAATAATTGTTCTCAATGTTTAATATTTCGTTATTGTATTGGGACAACATTAATTAAAACCTGTTATTCAATTCCTGCAGCAAAAAAGTGCAGTTTTCTTAACGTAATATTTCAATACTGTCTGTTAATACTGTCTATTTTTTACAAACTCAAAAGATATTTGACTACTAAATTAACATATCGTAGAAATCTCTCTTACATGTGTGTAAGAATTGATGTAAAATTTTAATACGTAATTTTGAACAAAAATACATATTCTTCCGGCCATGAAGTCCTTGAAGAAGTAATGAACGAGATTTTCACACGGAGGTTTTGAACAACTACAGTCATCTTCATCATTACGTTCAACAAATCCAAATGTGATTTTTTAAGTATTACTCAACGTTTTAGAATATTATTTTAATTTCTGCTGAGGGGAACCGAGTTTATGTGAATGCGAATGAGGTAGTTAATATCGATGATCGACATACTGTTAACGTAGAAACAGTTGTTTTACCAATCTAGATACAACCTTATCAAATTAACGTTAGAAAACAATTTTAGTACTACGTTGGCTGACAAAGTTATATTGTTTACTTTAATACGTTCGAAATATCTGCTCTTTTAATGCCCTTATTATGTTGGGTATCAACGTCAAAAGTATTGCTTTGTTTAAATGTTTTAACGATGCTGGAATTGTAAATTCAGACTATATATTTACGTTTATAAACACAACCTTGGTTAGGATAATGATTCTTCTGTGCTTTAGAATCGTAACCGTTACATAAGTTTAAAATTGAAATTCAATTATTGATGGATTACATTATAAATAAATAAATAACAATTTGGAAAGTCCTTATCCGGCATATCAATCGATGAACAGTTTTTGATGAAATTTGATTCAAAAATCAGATTCCGGTTCCTAATAAACAAATTAATTATTTTTTTATCAAATCGAACAATATAAAAATGTTAATCAAAGGTATTTTCGGAAGCAATCCCGGGTAGAAAAATACAGTCGTAACTACGTTGGCATAACGTTGGCAAAGTTGTATCGACGTTGGTCGATAACATTTTATCAATGTTAGATGAACGTTGGGATGTGATGCAACGTCACCGTTGTATGCCAAAATTGCGTCTACATCGCTTACCAATGCTGGTATTAAGTCGTTTGTCAGTGTTGGCGTTACATCATTTATCAACGTTGTTACTAAGTCGAACGCCTACTTTTTCTAGTTTTAAAAAATAATAATAAAAAGATCAACCATACTGACGTTATATATGCGATATTATAGAGCACAACTTAATGTAGAAGCTTTATTTTTTAGTATTCTTTGATGATCGAAATTCATCAAATTCAGGTATAAATTTGTTTTGTCGCTGGTAAGGAATTGAATATACGTTTCTGGGGTGGTAGTTCGCGTCGCTGTCCATTAATTTTTTTTCTTTTTTTCAAGAACGATGTTCTTTATTTAGAAATCGGCTTTTGCATATGTATATAATTGTTTATTACATGTGGTGAATAGAAAAAAAAAGATTTAAAAAACCTAATACACTTAATTAAAGAATTTTAGTACAAAAAATTTTGCTTTGAAGAGAGCACTCGTAGACTTAACAATAAGGATTTACAGAGGATGTTGACAGGTTGTGCAGTTATTTATACAATGAAGAGACAGAGTAGTTGTCGAGTACATTATTTGATGAATGTGGATTAGAAAATAGGTAAGGATTGACTAAAAGAAAAACTAATTGATGCATACTGTCCATATGATTAAAGGATTATCATTAAGACTTAGTCACTAATCAAAAATTTTGAATGTAAAATAACTCATCGAATATATTTAGAGTACGCTATAATACATTATTAATATTTGAAATGATTGAAAATAATTCTGATAAAGTTCTTAGAATGGTTCTCGTTATTAAATGACGTTTAAAGTCATTAAATAATGATATGAGAAATATAATATTCAATTGTACAAAAACAGATAATTATAATAGTTTTTTTAATAATATTTCTTTCAAAAAGTTCATATTTAAATTTTACATTTAATGGGGATTAGCTACGAAGATGTTAAAATAAACTCTCTTTAATTTATCTAATAAAAATTCAGTCAATTAAACATAATTATAGTATTAGAATTATAATATTTATAAGTATATTAGGTCATGTTTTTGATTTTCCAATATCATCCGAAGAAATTGGAATATTTCATATTCCAAAAATGAAGAATAAAACGGTTATAAGTACAAATATATCTTAGCAAAGTTAATCGAAAAATTATTTGTCATTAAGATGTTACATTGTTAAACAATTAGAATAAAAATAAGTGATGCATTAATTAAAGTTTATGTGGAAAGTTTTTCATAAATAAGCATATTTTATATTCAAATAAATAGTGCTTCCTGATAATATATATTTTTAAAGTTTTTTACACCGAATGTTACAATAGTTTTTTAATCGAAATAATATAGTTTCTTTTGAATAGTACATAAAATCGTAACATCATTCAACAAGATATTCATTTCTATAATGCTGTATCTATTTAGTAATGTTATATATTATACGTTACTTCTCTATATATTATATGTTATTTCTTGACGTTATCATAGTAGGACAGGCATTGCTTTTACAACAGATCCAACTTGGTACAACATTGTCGCTCGACGTTGTTTGCCATAGTACAACCGTCGATGGTTTCACAACTGATACAACGCTGGTGCAACATTGTCCGTTGATGTCGTAAAGCTGACGTCGAACCAATGTTGTAACGACTGTTAAGTTGGCTAAATGTCAGTAACTATTATATAACATACGAAATCATATATAAAATTATTTTCGTCACAAGACCAGCGTAAAGGTCTTTATAATGATTTATTTAGTGGACATTTAAAACAAAGTCTTTTTTACAGTCTATATTTTTTAGTGACATTATTTCATTAAAATTTATAAAAAACTTGTAAAAATCTCTTTGAATAATGAAAACCGAAATTTTTTCGAATATATAGTAACAATTGTTATGCTTGTTTGCCGTTGTTTGATTTAAACTAAACTCTTTTCAGTTTTGAATAACTTGTTATGAAGTTTGAAACTTAATAAATTGTTCGGTTAATTTATCAAGTTCTCAATTATTTAATAACTATACGAATGACTATTAATCACAAATTAAAAAACCATGACGAGACTTATACTTACACAATAGTATTTAAGAAGCTATTCAATAATACTAAATTCGACCCCACCACCTTCTCACCAAGGAGCAGAGACAACTTCGAAATCTTAAATAAGAACCTCCATTTTTTCATTTCAAATTTAGATTCTACGTCAAAATAATAAACTTTTGTTTAGAACATTTTTCTGAATGCCCAGCTCTACTTTCGGGAGTGGAAGGTTACCTTAAAATAATTATATTTTCTTGGTTCTTACCATCGAGGTGCTCGTTTCAAACGAGTCCGCTTGCCTCTGAGGACCTGAATTGTATGTTTAAATTGTTTCAATAGAAATTTTCAAGCATTGCGAAGATCAGATTTCCATCTGAATCCATGCAATTCATTCAAATCAAGTGATTTTGTTTTCAGAACCCTATCGTTGACATATCCTCACAAAAAGATGTCCAGAGGAGTTAGATCAGAAGACTTGCTGAGCTATGTTTAATCAAATTTTTCAATAGTAATTTCTCTTATTGCCGGAACAATTTGATTCCAAAGCATGGTTTTACATTTCTTAGGGTTAAGATGACCATCGATAAAAAATGGTCCTATTAATCGGATATTTAATATTTCTACTCAGGCATTGGGGTCTACTGAGCATATGAGGTTTTGCCCCATCGAATCTAATCAGGATTAATATCTGACTAATATCTATAATTATGTCTGTTGCAATCAACACTCAATTCTCCTTCATCACAGGAAAGTATGTTTAATACTAAATCAGGATTCTTAATAGATCTTTCTATAACATTGTCAGGAAACTACATTCGTCAATAAAAACATTTTCATTCAATTTATGAACCAATGTCATTATGAAAGATCTGAATTTATATTATTTCAAAATTTTCCAAACTAACACGTGACTAATTTAATGAACTTGTCTAGCTCTACGTGTAGTGTAGTGTGGATGCTCAATAGAGGACAGTAAAAAATCTTGAAAATTATTATCATTCCTAGAAGTTGCATTAAAAAATTTTTTTACGTAAGCATAAAATCTTTTCAAGTGATTCCAGTCTTTCATCATCAATAGACGTCATTATAAACTTGTTGAAGCTCTTCAGACTGTATGCGACGATAAATTGTTTGACGGAGGAAAAAGAAGCATCTTCTCAACCAGAGATTCAATTTATTGGCAGCATTAGTTATGATAACCTTGGAGTATGTTGAAATAGTCGATGACGTGATATTGTCATCATGTCTCTACCATTCTTTTTTAGAGCTTCAGAAACTTTGTCATAAGCGACTTGAGTTTCATTTTCCATAATAGCATCAACAATAGGAGGGTCCACACGAACGAAAATATTTATTACAGTTTAAAAAAATATATTCATTAAATATATTTTATATATACATGGAAAATATATTTTCACGACAAACTTTTTGCCGTTTTACGTATGTATGAACATATATATTGAAATATATTTGAAATGTAATAAGAAATATATTTTTAGTATATTTCAACATATATTTTCTCTAAATGGTTAAGAATATAAACGTCAATATTTTTAATATAATGGAATATATGTCAGAATATATTCTAAATATATTCAAAATATAACTCATTTATATAACTTATTGTCGCTTTCTGTATATAATTTTTATATATAGCATATATAAAAAATATATTTTATCTATTAAACACATTTTAATTTTATGTAATTTATTTCTATTAATTACAGTTTATTATTAATTTTCTAATTGTCTATTAAGTTTCAAACTTAACTTGAATTTGAAACTTGGAAATTACTGAAATATTTGGAGTCGAAATCCGGAATTCAAACGCAGATCTTCGTGTTGATAGTCTGACGCTTTATCCATTGATCCACGAAAATATTTAGAAGTTTGAATGTTAATAAGAAAAATATGCATATTGATAAATATATAATTTATATTAACCAAAAGTATATATGTTATATGAAGAAAAATATACATTACCTTATATTTTAAAATAAATATTAAAATAAAAAAAAATATTTTAATTCATTATATAAGTATATTAAGATTCACTTATAGAAGTACTCATTTATTATGAATGATCAATATATGTCAAATACATTAAAAAATATATAATTTTTATATTTCTTTACATGTTTGCAACAGACATGTAAAATGTATATTGAGAATATATTTTAAAATATATTCTTGTCTGCGTGGGAGACTAATTTCGTTCACTGTTGATGTTTGAACTACTAAATAAGGTGTTATAACTGCTGGTCCTCGTTCGGCTGGTTAAATCCGAGCATCTGCATCACGAACAGAAGCTGTAAGGATGACAAAGAAAAAAAGGAAAACACGGTACACAACTTGCACTTAAGGCACTAAGAAAAAAGCCAAGCGAGGTAAAACCTCACCTATTTATTAAGAAGTTATTACAAAAGCAAAAAGAGACTACAAATCTATTCGTAGAGCTACATCAACGAACTACCTATCGAGCAAACATTAACGACGACAATTATACCTAAAAATTAAGGGTAGGAGAGAAAATGCGGTGTTTTTATTGTTTAGATTTCCAAGCAACGAATCAAATTGCCTTATTTCAGCTGATAACGCTGGTCAAGTTAGGTTCAAGAGCTAATTACTTCGCCTTTTACAGGAACCGGAGACCTTCTCCTTAGCCCCCACTTCTTGCCGATTCCGCCCCGAAAGTAGCAGGGATTCTTGGGACTAGAGGGCGTGTCTAAGACTCACACCACTTTTGTGGTCACAGGTGATGCTGGCAACTGAGAACTTTGGGACTGACCGGCTTAACTATATTCCACATAAGTTCGTTTATATAGGTTTTTTTTCCAAATTAAGGTTTAACAGCAACCCCAGTCCCTGTCGGGTCTGTTGCCGCTTCTCATTGAGTTCACAAAACTATATTTTTTCAGATTGTGAATCCATCTTAACTTTTATGCATGTCGGAATAGTTGACATTTGAATTATTGCTGTCAGGATGGAGATTAACTGGAAAAAAATCATTGAGACAGCCTCTGGAAATTTTCTTTACTTGCGAAAATTAACACGCACCCCATTGATTCATCAGCCTTATTATCTTCACGAGAATCATACTGATTATTCAGAATATATTTTTAACATGTGTGTTGAGTACTCTTCGTAAGGTTTATACATTCCGGAAGTTTAAACTTCCTGCAATACAGCCTACATAAGTTGCGCTCGCGGAGCCTTTGGGAGTTTTTCAGAGTGTCGGCTTAAGTTGTGTTTCGGCTGAATAAAATATCAGAAATTCTAATTTATCTAATGCGTTTTCCGCACATTGCCAATAGCAATTCACCGTTTAGTTCTTAAAGCTTTTATCATAAACCTTAAATATGTGGGTTTATCACACGAAACGCACTTGGCCGAAACATACAGTATCGAGCAACAAGTCTTTACGAGAGGAGTTTTTGTAATAAAGAAATGTAAATAACGTACATTCTAAATTCAAACTCATTTCGAAAGTTTGCGTACCATATCGTTGGAGAGTCGAATGGCGACTCTTGCACGAAAAAGAGTGACCGGCGTTACCGCTTATAAACCAGGGACTCGATGCGTTTTCGATGTGCGTGTAACTTGAGTTTTCATTTTTCCACCTCTTTTTATATTTTTGTAATATAAGATTTATTATAGGCGTTAGCCAATTTTATCCCTTTTTTCCGATGTAATACGTAGATTTAGTGAAGAAAAATTTTACACTTCTGTACCAGACTTTCGAGAGATCAGTTCATCGTTCATATTTCAAATCCATCTCGTATTCGCGTAACTGATTTGAGTTGTAATAATTTGGTTTGGTTAGATTAGTTGGAGGTTTTTTTCGTTCAGGGTTTCCTTCCAGGCACAAATAAATTGTTCAATTTGTGCCAAATGGTGTAATTTTATTTCACCCGAATTTCACAAAAATTTTTAGGACTTTGTAGGAATACATGACTGCAGATCATTGAAGATCAGCGAAATCTTGATTTTGAGTGTAATCTTTGAACAAGTTGTGTTTGATTTTTGATGCCCCAATTTCCTCTCAATTTGACGCATATTTATATTCATCAGTTAGTGTGATTTTTATCACTCTTACTGCTTATATTTATTTGTATAAAAAAGTAAGTAATTTAAAGCAAAATTTATTATTGTGCATTATCTGATCATGAATCATGTGAGAGCAAGTCGTTGCTCTTCCTTTGCATTACGGACACTTTTTACAGCGTCCAAAAATCCTGCATTCATGTTCTGCGACCAGAACAAGTTTCAACATCATTTTTTAATTTTTAAAAAATAAATAATAAATTTAATATACTTTATACTATAAATAATAAAACTAAATGAAAAATTGAATACTTGATCAATTATAACAACTCAAAACTGAAAGGTTAATGTGAACGAATAAATAATGTGACGTTGTAGACTAAGGTCAAATATTATAAGTCAGAAATATTAAGTGGTAAAAAGAATTCATTATAAAAGTTTCTTAGCAGTAAAAATGGAGTAGCTAAATATGTCGTATAATCGATTCCATACATATTTTTATTTTTTTTTGTACATTCACTTAATTTTTCGGTTTTATCAAATTACTATTTAATTCCTTTTACAAAAATGAGAATTCTTTTTTTTAATTCCAGAATACTGAAGGACGACCCGGAAAGCTTATGAGTCGAACATATACAAGCAGCATCAAATTCAAAAATGTACGATAAACTTATGGCTGCCAAAAAAAATTGATGAAATCTTAAATCACAGATAAATTTAACTGAAGAGGTTAACACCTGCAGATCGAAATCTTTATTTTATATACAGACACTCAATTATCCTATTTTGTTTTATCATTTAAGCCAGGAAAATCAGTCTTATCGTAATGTAGAATAAAAGTATACTGGATCGTATGCATTGTAAGGAATAAAATAAAAGTTATGAGATGCCTTTTGACTGGTCATTCAGCTTAATCACACAAAAACCTCGACAGCTTGGGACTATCGGTTAATGCAAATTTCGTCATTTATGATTACGACAACACAAATTGTAAACGTGTGTTGTATAACGAACACTATTTGACTTTTAACTACATTTGCGCCGCTTACCAACAAAGAAGTAGTACTGTAAAAAAGTTCCTCGAGATAATTTTGCACCTCCTTCAGGCAACTCATGATCCTACTATTGACCAGAAAAATAGTACTATTAAGATATTCGCGGAAAATAGCAGCATAGTAATCAACGGTTACCTCAATCAATGCAAGCCAGCGAGCGCCAAGTCACGTTGATGAGTAAGGGGAAGTAAGACTTTACAATTTTTAAAAAATTAATTTTCTAAATAAAATGTTCTTTCTTTCTAGAGCCGATCTTCTAGAACCGAGTTTTAAATTATAAAAGCGTAATACACAACAGAATGTAATTTACACAAATTTTCAGATATAAAATACTGCAGTGAAAGCCTACAAGCACTTTTCACCCGATTTGCTTGAATTATTGGAAAATGATTCTCACAACTTAACTCTAGGATCACTAGCCTATATTTTTTTTATTTTTACGACCAAAGAAAGAGACTACACTTTTTCCGCGTTTTTCGAAACACGCATTTTCAACAACCTACTAAAAAAATAACAAACAGACAAGTTATTTACAGATGCAAAATGAAAACTCTAACTTGTTAACGTGGTAGCAGTGTTGTGTGGATAATTTAATTACTTTCTTACACCTAAAAAAGTCATGGAAAAAGCTTTATTTTTCTGACTGAAAAGTGTTACTGTCGTTTAAGTGATCAAATAACAATCGCTGTAATTTTATTTATTGATAAAGTGAAGAAATCTCGGAGCATCGTCGAAAATACCATTGCTTCAGAAGATAAGTGAAACATTTGCTACACTTATGGCCATTTATGAATTAGTCATATTCTGAATAATTTTATGCAAATCGTTTAAAAATAGTAAGCAACGATGCTATAAAAAGCTTTGTTATAACATAGATTATAACTGTCAAAAAGACTTTCAATGGAGAAAAAAATGACAAAGTGATGATTTTTTTCACTACAATTAATGCAAATTGCCTTTTTTTAAATCAAAAACCATCAAATTAGTGTTTTATTAAACGTAGTAAATTTTTACTAGTAAAACTTCTACTATTGAATTAATAACTAACGTGCTAGCTAGTTAAAAAATTAAATGTTAGTATAACATTAGTAATTACAATACGGGCAAGGAACTTTTTTGGTCTCAGGGATTTAGATAATTTTTAGATGCTCGTCATTTTGATGTTTTAAATCAGAATATAAATTTTAAGCATCTAATACACTGCTTTGCAGAAATTAAAACAACTACGAAAGAAACCTTCATTTTCGGCTGACCAGTTTGTATCAACATTTTTTATGCGTACAATTTATTATGCCATTATATATTCTTATGATATACAATTTATATTTTCTTACAAGAATAAAGGTTCTGCTTAACCTACAATAAAAAATTCAAATGAAACTGACATCACTATGGCAATACAATACCTTAATTATAGGCATCTCATATTTATTATATAATTCATCATTATTTGTGCCATTTTTTTATGTATTTATTATATGTTTGTTTTTTATCGTGAAGCAACACGAAAATGCATTACCATATTTACAAATTCAACTTGTTTTCATCAAAACGTTGAATTTATTTTCAGTTGACACTCAAAAAATTATATACAATATATATAATATAAATATATCTAATAAAGAATAATGAATATAAATCACGTAATACTTCAAATTTTCAGTAACTTAAGAAAATTTTTGTAATAAAAGAAAAGTATTAGATAACTTTTTTAAATTAATTTTGCGTCAAAATTTTATGTTTCAAAATATAAAAAATTCTCTTAAATTTGTACAAAAAGTGTCCAATATTAGTCGAAGAAACGTCTTTTTTTATTATGGAATAACTAAAAATAATGATACACTATGTAATATCTGTTCATACATACGTTTCGTTGGCACGTACGATAGTGACCAGAGTGAGAGCAAGAATGGATATAAGTAAAGGAGTGGTTAAAAGGAAACTTGTAAGGGAGGCGAAAGACAGCGAAAGAATAGGTGAGAAGCGGCTGCCACCACCTGGACGCCGTCCTAGCGCCACCCAACCCATTCTAGGTCATCTGCAATCAAAATTATGCATTTTATGAAAAAATTGTTATATTAATACTAACATTTAAGCAAACATTCTATAATATTTTATATGCACTATGTAAACAAAAAAATTGCGGGTGATTATTTTTAAGAATATTCATAAGCTCATAATAATATAACTATACCTATAGAAGTATATAAATAGAACAAAATACTTAATCTAAATATACTTAATAAAATATCTACGTACTTTTTTATTAAAAACTAACATT
>JABFQD010004416.1:0-11826 GCA_022817045.1 Psix sp. ZL-2020
TATGTATGCGAAAATATTTTCTGTTTAAGTAATACTGTTGAAAAGGGTACTGGGGAATAAATTGGCAAAACTTCACGAAACAAACTTTGTTAAGAAATGTAAAAATCTATCACTTATAAAAATAAAATCGTACATTGTCATTGATAACATTTTTTGCAAGAATTTTCATGAAAATATGGGAAAATGGTTCTGAAATCTTTGGTTACTAATGTAATCAGAAAAAATGATGAATTTCTGTCATTTTATAAATAATATCAAAAGAATATGCATGGAAACAGTCGTTTTTTTACTCTTATGCAAACAATTGTTCTAACAAAGCCAAATGAATTTCTCAAAATTGATTTTTGTAGACTTATTAATTGGAACAAAAAGGAAATTTTCATTATATTATTTGGTAATTTATTCTTAAAAATTTTCAAGTTTTATAATTTGAAATAGATTTAAACTAACTTAAAGCAGTTAATGAAAGTTTTACTTGACAGTCTGAATAATATAAAATCTATCTTTTCTCAGTTTGTCATCTTCAATGAGATCGTGTAAAAAAGTTTCATTGAGAATTGATTTAAATGTTTTATATTTTTATAAGTAATAAGCACTCTTCGTAGCCAGATTTTTTTAATGATTAATGTAAAGAGAACATTGTGAGAATAACTTTCATCATAATATTATTAAATATATTCCTATTAATTTACATCTAGGGTTGAACTCTAAAAATCTTTGATTAAAATGATTTTAATTGTTGATTTTAGTTTTCGTTTTATAAATTCTCTCGATCCTTGTCAATTTTAATTTTAAATTAAAATTGACAAGGTCTCATATTTCTTCTTATAAGAAGAAGACATAGTTATTCTCACCCCCTAATACTAATTAGACAGTGCAACAGTGATTTTCGCAACAGAATGAATTTTGGATGTCCGTGTAAAAATCGACAAACGGTGGAAGATGCCGTTTACAGCATCTTTTTTATCAAATCGCGTTAATTAGTTATTAACAAAGTTGGTCTTTTTTTGACTGTTCAACGATTTCAAAATTGCTTACTCCATAAAAAACTGTATTTTTTCTAAAATTCTCCAGCTCTGTCTTGACGATCGGATCAGCTTACTGGACCTGTGCGTTTAGTTTTTGGCTACTTTTATGACTTCACATGACCAAAGTAAACATGGGATTGAAATTATTTTTCTTTTTTTCTTACTATTTTCTTAATTTTTTAGTTCATTAATTTCATAATAATTAATTGAAATATCTGTATATTTTTCATATTTTCGAATTGTTAATGACATTTCCGATCGAGCCATGAAAAAAACATATAGTTAACTGTCAAAAAGTGATCAACTTTGATGGTTAATACCTAATTAACGCGATTTGATAAAAACATGCCATAAACTGCATCTTCCACCATTTGTCGTTTTTTATACGGACATCCAATTTTCATTCTATTGTGAAAAAAAAGTTTTCATTTCGTTGCTAGTGTTATAATACAATTGCCAAGTTTTTCTCGATGCATGATGGTTAATTTGCGATTGACCATCATAAGAATCAAGTCTATGGATGTTCGTATTATCTGACCTTGAAAATGGTAAAGAAAAAATAATTTTTTAAATAATTTGAAAAACATTTCGTTTTCGATTAGAATGTGGACATCACATAAACCACTTTAGAAAATATCCAGAACAAGACTACTTAAACTCTTCTGAGAAGAGCTTATTAAAAATCATTATAACTTTAGAACTTGTAATGAAAATGATTATGTTTCGTATATTATAAAGTATTTTAATAATGAAAAAGTTTGTGTAATTAATAACATATTTTATCATTTCTGATATTATGGTGTTCATTATATATTTCATTATTACAATAATTTTGTTTATTATATTTTGAGTAATAAAAATCTAATTGTATTCTACATTTAGGCTCTCAGCACCTTCTCATCTTACAATAAAATTTACGTTCATAATTTTAAATAGTTATGTTATTGCAATGAATGAAAGCGCTTTTAATTACTGCACTTTCTATATTTTCTATAACAATTACTAATTTAAATTTTAAAAGATAAAACTTATTGATTTTAATATTTTTCATGCTCGAGTTCGAGAGGAAGTGACAAACTATCCAACTTCTTATCCTGCTATTTTTTTTGATCGTGTATTTATAATGAAATAATTGCAACCAACCCGCTTGGCTTATTGGGGGAAAAAGGAAAATTGAGGAATTCACATAAGATAATATGAAAGCAAATTCAGCGATCATTGTACAATTTCGTACAATTCCTAAAATTAAAAACGAGCGTTTGAAGTCTTGTTATAAATGTCAACTTGACTTAGTTTCTGAAACGCGTCGAGGCTCAACTGTTTCTCTGCCTACTCCAGCTATCGTTGGTCGGGTTCTCCGTGGTTCGGATTCTGGCTTTGTTGGTGATCTTTTTGCAATATCTTTTGCTGATCTGTTATCAGTAGATAACAGATTTAAAAAATTATTGGCGAGATAAATCAGAGTATCAAATGTCTCCCGAAAATGCAACATAACATTAATAAACTTACAAATGCTACTTTTTCATTTTGTACTATTTCCAGCAAGCTTGACAAAGTTATCGAGGAAACCAAAATACAACAAGAGCATGTGAAGCCACTTTATGAATCCAATTATCTTTTGCAAAGCTGTGTAGCTTCAAATAAGAACTTTATTAAGGAAATCAGACAACAGATTAGATCAAATTCTATTCCGCATTTTTTTTCTCCGAATTTTTCTTCAGCTCAACCTTCTAGACATGGCTGGAGTAGAGAAATTGCTGTTACTAGTGTGAATGATGAATCTGCACAGAAACCAATCTCCTTTACTTTCCAACCAATTCCATTTACTACCAAGTTGTATTGTATGAGTGGTTTGCCTCGAGAAGTAGATACAACATTAAGACTCTGGTATCGTCGCCGGTGCCGATAATTTTCGTGTTTTGATAAATGAAAGATCCATTGAAGTCGAGAGGAAATGTCTGATTGATGCGAATAAAATTTGCTATTTCCAATAATTATAAATTTTGTTGGATGAGATACAGACAAGTATTTGTTTGACGTGATGAACAGTCTAAAAATACCGTCAAAATTGTAATGTACGCTCCAAGCCCAGTCCAGTTAAAATTTTTTTTTCTAACCTCTCTCTTCCGCTGTAGTTTCTCTCCTTACTACAGACTTCCATCGCATCTCAGTGATTTGTCCTTTCAACCTCTCCCTTTCTCTTGTCGTATATTATAGATAAAGGTTACCCTAAATAGCTACTTGAAAGTACCTTAAATGATCATAGCAATCCCTATTTGAAATCATGTCTCATCAATGCCCAATTCATAGCAAAGAGAGCATATCACCAGGAATTGATATTTTTCTTGTAAAAAAACTTTTCCATCAGATCTCAGAGTCTGAAACTTGGCTACTTAACACCGTTTCTGAAAATTTCGTATCCATCCCAAATTATACTATACTACGTCATGATCGTTTATATAGAGTTAGTGGCGGCGTTTGCTTGTATTTTCAAGAGACAATGACTTCATACGCTGGCATTGAATCTTTTATTTATACCACTGATCCGCAAGTTGAATTTATGTTTATTATATTAAAGAATCAATAATCAATTTTAATTGTTGTGGTTTACAAGCCGCTGGGTGCCCCTGTTCCTTCTACATTCGTTAAAGTCTTCAATAATAGTAGTTTTTCGTAATATTAAAACTTATTATTCGTATATAATTCATGGTGAATTATATGCTGACCTCCTGAAAAATGACACTCAGGTTATATTTATTAAAAATTTTATCACATATCTTTATTGTTAAAACAATTAGTATACTCAGCATACCGACCATTTTCATTCTATGATTGATCTTTGCTTGACTAATTTTATCGACAATCTTATTAGCTTTTCTAGTTAAAGTATAGAGATCTTGGAAATACTGATCACCATCGTCGTTGAGTGAATAGCTAGATCTTCGATTCTTGATATTTCTTTGAATGGCATGATTTTAACCTTAAATGCCATTGTTATTGGAGCTTATGATGTATGTGCTCCGGTAAAAATCATTATTCTAAAAAACTCACCGACGCCATGGATGTCTCCGGAGATTAAAGATGAAATAAATTGCAGATCGTTCTTTTAATTCACCATATTTTTGCAATCTGCCACAATCCCAGAATTGCGAAGTTGATGCTTTGATTGTAGTTGCACAAACAGATTGCTTTGGATGGAAATTAATTGACATATTTTGTCTGAAATTATCTAAATTACTATGGCGTGAGCTCTTTTCTTCAGGCGTATTGGAATCTAAAAAGAAGTCTGATTGTGACATTGCTCTTGCAGTTTCTGCTTTAGATGTCAACGAATGCTTGACAAATTCAGTATCTCAACTTTTATCCAATATTCTCCCCCAATTCACTAGTCAGCCAAGTCAAAATCTTTGTCTATATTATTATCCCGGCTATCTTCAGTGCATTAGGCATCCTTTTACCCCATAGTTTTTCCTGTATTACCAAACGAACTCACAGACATCATGAATACCTCATGACTTCAATCTTTCCATAACTCTGGAAAAGAACACATTATCTAAGGTCCCTAAACCCACTGAAGTAAAAGATCTCATCTCTCCTTTGCCCTTTCTCTAAGATCTTAGAATGCATTGTTCATCAACACTTGCTTGATTATTTTATTTCTAGAGATGTCTTAGATAATTATCAATCCGGTTTTCATAGATATCAATTCACGCAAACTGTTCTACTTAAATTACTTGATGATATTCGATCAATAGTTGATGACAGAAAGATTACCATTCTGGTGCTTACTGATTTTACTAAAGCTTTCTGGACATCTACAAGTTGTTTAGGATAATGAGCAACAGGATAATGGTCATTTAATATTTTACTGACCTAGTATTCATATATACTATATGTTAACACACATCTTCTGTTATATCGAGATCATTTCATTGAAATGGCTTATAGATGTTGGGTATTAATTTCATAATGCGATGATGATATAGACGTTTCACAGTAAAATTAATTCCTTATTATTAATTTTATTGAATTAGATTACTGTTTTCAAATGATCCTCGTTTTTTCATTTTACCGATATTTATAATTAGGGCACAAAGTAATTATACTTGTAAGTATGTTGAATGAAATGAGCAAAGTTTATTGGAAAAAAAATTAAAGTGGTGATTATACCGTAAAAAGTGGCACTTATTACGCAAGAGTAATTAAAAAGAAATACACAGTGTTTGTTAACAAATGTTTTTATAAGGATCAGTGAATTGTGTACTCAGTTTGACCATTGACAAAGAATGAATAATCATTTTTTGACTACCTTTTTCTACATTGATTTTCTTGCACGAATTTAAAATACTGTTAGAGAAACGAAGTCCTTCCAGTTTTGTTTACTTAGTACAATTGCCTTATACTTCTTTCTAAATTGTTATTACTTGGTTGCTTCACCTTGTGGTTTATCGAATGGTCAAATATGGCCCCCTTCCCAGTAACCTTGCACGTCCTACGTGTTTGTCGTCAATCCATAATTTCCTCCAAATTAACCTATATGCAACTCTTGCCGTCTCTCTTACAACAAAAATTTTAAGACTGGCTTAGGGTATTAGTCTTTTAATCGCAGATATGGGTGTGCTTTTCTTTACTTCAGAGGTTTTTCTGAGTCACACTCCATGCATGTAATCTAGAGTGTTCAACCAGATTTTTTTCCCTTAACCTTTCATTATACATATAATTCAGCCGCATATCGGTTTAGATATTACTACAGAGCGGTTTAAATCATAACATTTTTTCTAGTTCAAGTGCACTTCTATAACCG
This sequence comes from Psix sp. ZL-2020, assembly GCA_022817045.1. Lineage (NCBI taxonomy): Eukaryota > Metazoa > Arthropoda > Insecta > Hymenoptera > Scelionidae > Psix > Psix sp. ZL-2020. The sequence goes on from JABFQD010004416.1 coordinate 5,833, forward strand.
TTCTGCACTGCATAAACACAGGCAGCAAGTTTCTACTCTGTGCGTTCCTACACATGTATATTCTACATGAGCTCCTTCTCTAGGCTTAATACAATTTATAGGATATTTCTACGAGCGAATATTCTTAGATATTTTGCCCCTTCTGCATGGAGTATCTTCTTACGGTAGGTTTTTATTTTGCTCGGATTCTCTCGCAAAGCTTTCCTTTTACATTACTGTTCTACTTTCCTCAAACCTTTATTAAAAAGGTCTGATAACACATCCTTCTGGTAGCCCCTGATAAACAGCACTAGATCGTTTTTGTATCCGACCGCTTATATCCTCAAGTCCTTGAGGATAGTAATATATTAATCGCCTGAGAGATTTTGATAGGATTCATTCTTTATTCTTTTGATAGGTATACATTCTTTATTCCCAGCACTTTATTTCGTTAACGGTTTTTGAGAAATTAAAACATCTTTATGATAAGAAAATTGTGACATGTAATTGCGAGATGAATCATCATGTGGTATTTTTTATGTTCAATTTTCAAAACTTCATAAAATGAATTTTTATTCTCATAATAAAAAAAAAACATCAAAAAAATACATAGAAAACTAGGACGTTTGCATTTTCTCGAAAGGAAATTTAATACTTCCTTCCTCAACCTGATAAAACCATGGTGTTTTAATGGATTAAAAGGTTGTAATGTTCATTTTGGTGCATGTATTACGTTCAATAACAGCTTTCCTAATTGCTTTTTGTAAAGTGAGATTCAGAAAGTTTAAATCATCGCATGCAATGCTGGTCAAAGGGTTTTACAAAAGCGAGTCTTGAAGTATCAGTGCCTTCTCAGGTTATCAGTTAATTCTATCATTTTGCGAGTGAAGCTCAAAGACCTAAGAATCAGTATGAGTCAGTAAAAACTTTCATACAGACCAGAAAATTATCTGAAATATGTAGCGAACAGATTCTCTAGAAATCAAGAATAATATTACAGAAACTAAAGTATGTTAAAATGAAATCTGCAATATTACTGTTCTGAGAGCCAATGAAAGTGAAACCGCTATTCGAATCATTTAATTTTCTGTTGTTTAACACAAATTACGAGTTACCCTACTCCATTAGCTCATTCAGGGCAGTGCCTCTGGCATTTTTAATGATACCAATTTCATATTTGCTTCAAAATATGAACATTCGAGTCAAGTTCATTCAAACTACACAAATGAGGGTTAATTGACGCTACTTAATATACGGTGACTATTGAGATTATATTTAAAGTTAATCATATTAAACTTATATATAAGAAGATGAGTTATACTTTTCGGAACCTATTTTGGATAGTTCTTGGACCGTTTATATGGACGATGATATCTTCAAACATTTCAGCATTTGGTGCTCTTTTTGTGTTTCATCTGGAGTAAAAGCCGTCTCTGATACAGTCATCTTCTTTTAACTTAATGAAGTTTAATGTATTCTTACAGTAAGGTAAGCCGATCGCTTCTTTGTGAATACTTGTTTCCATCAGCCGCTAATGAATTTCGAGTCTGTATCAATATTAGAGCATGTTCAAATATTAAAATTGTTTAATTTTATGTTTTCAGTTTATGTCCATTATTTTAGTAATATTAATAATAAAAAAATGTGGAAAATTAAGAAATATAGTATACAATAAATAAATCTATGTCAGTAATGAAATAAATATTCATAAATAAATCTTTTACGAGAAATTGTATTTTAGTAGATAGTGTAATTTTAGCACAATATTTGATAACTTTTCGAACATTGTAAATTTATCAAGTCCTTCCGGTAGTCACATTCTTCCATTTTAAAGTGTGGTGGAATTTATTTTCATTTCTCATTAATGATCGAAGACACAAATCAGCCTCATCGCACAACACTCATTTTATTTGCACTTATTGATACAAATCTCTAAAAAGTCACGAAAAACACTTATAACTTTGTTCTTAATTCTTATTGTTTAAAATGAGCAACTCCGCGTAGCGGAACAATTTTAGTTAGCTGAATTCATGCTTACGGCTGAATTTGGTCTAGGTACCGAAGTAATATGAACAACAAAACTCTTGGAACCCGTGCGTTTTCAACCAAGAAATCCTTTGTATGTTGCTGGATTGCCATCGAGCTAGGCGAATCATCCTATCTGAAACATGCGATGTTGCGATCAAGAGACCTAAAGAATCAATACATTAAGGCAAGCAGAAATCTTGGAAAAATTTTACGCCACGCCAAAATCCATACAAATCAGTCATGGGTAGGCTGTAAAAGCTGGCTACTGAAACATCTTCGCGTTTCAAAGTGCTGAACATTTACTGTCCCCGCAATCATAAATAGACTCGTTCACAATGACAAATCTGCAAGGTGATGACATCCGGGATGTGCCTTCTGTTATGAGTGAAGAATTATTAAGGCCGTCTGTAAAATGGGAGGCATGCTCCCACACGGAATGGTCTTCTGAATGTAGCCCTCAACGCTGCTATGAGACCGAGACCGAATATTTTTCTTCGCATCTGCAATGCTCGCCTGGGAGACCATGAGTTTATTGACTACTAGAAACACTGAGAAAAGTACTAGAATAAATCATTGCTAACTGTCTTATAGTTATAAGTAAAAATAACTGAAACACATCTAAAGGCCAAAATAGCGATATAAGGAAGAAAGAGGCGATGTATTACTCTGCAAGCTGAGTTACATTTAACACGATAGTGCAAGTTCTACATTAGTAAGTTAATTTTCATATATTTAACTACAAATTGTAGCGTCATATCAAGCGAAATAATCTGACACACCTGGAGAATGAAATATACTTCACCACACTGATTGATTTAAATGCGAATAAAGCATTTTTTACGGCAAAGCACTAAGTAGAAGACATAGACACCATAAGGAAATGTTAGATTTGTGATTAAGACTTTTTATTGCATGCTTTCACAGCACGGAATTTGCAAATTCTGTTAATTTTATTCGTATATGAGTTTTATAGAATGGTTAATATATAATAAGTAACATTTATATATGTGCATGTACTTGACATAATAAGTTAATATCATTACTTTAAGCGAGGAAAATTATTAGTTTACTTTTTTCTCCATTGAGGCAACAAATTTATGAGAATTTATTTTGTTTGATTAAAATTATTAAGGTTTATATTACTTTTATTGTACATTCTTACAATACATTACATAATTATATATTTCGAGGTTTGTGAATTTGGAGTTTTATTTGATAAATAATAAAATATTAAATTTTATGTCCTTTGATTTATATATATTCTAAATATTTTATAATTGTGATTTATGTTCATTTTAATTTGTATTATTAAAGTATATTTTTTTATTTGAATTTTTGTCTGTACTTGGCTTAAACTTTTCAGTTTCTGTAGGGTACTTACCAGTTCTGCCGCCTACTTTGTAAGGCCCTCGAGTGGACATCTTGCAAGGATTCCGTATAACTCTATATAAATGGTTAGGCACTTGAAGGTAAAACTTACAAGTCGCTAACCAGGATATTTTTGCTAGTCCCTACCTAGCACCACGTAAAACAATCATAAAATATGTTTTTTGTAAATGCCTTTTTAATAATTTAATTGGAATTGTTAAGGTTTATTGAAATAATTAAAAATCGTAGTAAATTATTATGATTATTATTTATCCAAAAATTGGTATAGAGTAATAACAAAATAAATATTTTAACATACGCAAGGTATAAACTGAAAAAAAATGAAGTTAATTAACATTTATTGATAAATTTGATGGCTGACTGCTGTTCGTCCTAATTTTTCACATTGGGTAACGCTGTAAATAAGGCTTTTTCACAATTTTTGCATTAAGCCAGGATGATTTTGTTTAACAACAACGCTAAAATCGAAAAACAATTATTATAACAAAATTTTTATTGATTCACACGGTCTGTACTCGATGCCTGTGCAGATCATCGAGTAGTGCATGGAGAGGGTATTCTGGAGAGCTTCATGAGAATTAAAAATCCTTTCTTAACATCTGGCAGAAGTAACTGCATTGGGCAAACAAAGTAAGCATAGTCCACCTGGAGACGCGCGAAACAGTACTTCACGCTTGATTCCCGAGTGTAGAGATGAAGGCGAATTTCGAGTCGATTAACACATTATCAGATATTCCAAATTCCTTTCCAGGGAAATTTCAAGGAACCCAGATAGACACATTACTGGTACAGAATGGTTGACAAGGTATTTTGATGCCACGGCTCTCTACTCTGTAGGAATTCGTTTAAGAACTTCTGTTAGGTGAAATTGGAAACTGGAATTTCTTTCCGACACGGCAGAGGGTATTGATGAAGGACTTGTGGAAATTATTCACGTATGTTTGTTTCGCGATAGAGATGACCCGATTATGATACTTTATGACAGCCATACAAAATACCAGCGCACTGTTCCATGATCATACCTACTACAGGGGTAGAAATGAGGACATGTAAGCGATCTTGGTTTCTACGTCAACCCGGGTTAGCACCCGAATTACAAGTAAGCTCTCTTCATTTCTAGACAAACCTCTCGCGTTTGTTCCAATCGCAAAGAGTGTCGATGCTACAAACAAGTCCAGAACCTTACTTGGCTCGAAAAGGTTTCGATGGCTTTGAGCCATTTGCAAGATCTCCACTGGTTGCCATTTCACATTCAGGGCTGCTGTCTATATAACAAACACTTCAAAGATTCTTCCAAAGTAACTAAATGGCATGGGAGTCAATAGTACCATTTTACCTAACACAGGAAACGCTTGAGATACCTCACGCTAGTAAGGACTGGATAATTAATCAGCGGTTTAAATTTCTCGAAAATGATGTGAAACCTACTCACGTCTATGACAAAACCAATAGAACGACGCCAGAGCAATAAAATTCACTTTTCTCGGGTGTGTTTGTTAATTCAGCTTCGCGTATCTTGCGGAGCTCTATTTGCAACTGAGAAAAGTGACTGTCAAAAGTATTGTGATGATAATTATATCATCAAGGCATGCAGAAACAAAGGGGATAGCTTTTGCATCGATAAATCTGAAACGTGGCGGGCGTAACCATTAAACTGCAATATATTCAGCCAAATTCGCAAAAACCCTTTCCTGAAACGGCGAAAATGAACATGAACTTTGTGTTCCACAGCCGGTCAAATATATGTTGTCTAGTAGGGAAAGGAAATGCGCGTCCCACTTAATAATTTTATTCATTTTCCGAAGGTAGAGGCAGAATCGGTAAGCCCCGGTCGACTTCCATATCATAACAATCAGAGTAGACCACAATCTCACCAAGGACGTTAAAATTCCAGCCTCTAAAATTTTATCAACCTCGGTGCAGATAATCTCATATACTCTATGCGATACCCTGCGAAATTTTTCACGGATAGGAGGGTGGTTCCTGAAATCAATACGATGTATTGCTAGTGGCGTTAATGATGCTTTGCCCGCTGTGCTTCGTCGATCGTACATAAGCCGCAACAATACATTGCGCAATCTACCCAACCGGTGAGGGCAAAGGGATAACTCTTGAAAGGGTTGTCACTGAACAACCACAACGGTCTGACATAATCGATTTTGATCACGAAAGTTGACAGAACTTTCATGATTTGAGGGGAAGGCGCGCAAGCGTTGCAATGGCGAGAAAGTTAACTCAAGCTCCAAGATCGCTTCGATATATCTATGTGTAGAGAAAAATTTTGTTTTCGATTCAATCGCTGTTAATGAAAATGAGTTGGATACATATTTTTTATAACATTACTTAAAAAATGATTTCAAATTTGAAAATAGAAAAATTATATTTTTTGTAAAGAACTAACAGCTTTCAATTTCGATTATAAAGAATTGTAAAGTAAGGTTTCAGGTAAGGTTATGTTTCTGTTGTTAAATTTTGAAGTAATATATGGTTATTTTAAACTAAAAATTTTTTATTTTGTCTACATTCACCACAGTGAACAGTATATCTTTCAGCTTAACTCAATTATTACACCAAATCAAATTGTAACGTTGTACATTT
>JABFQD010004417.1:0-11826 GCA_022817045.1 Psix sp. ZL-2020
GATTTAATATTCATGTATTAGTATGATAGATTATAAAATTATTTCAGCATAGGAAAATTATAAGAATTAATTTAACAATATTTGATTATTTGTGAAACATGTGCACTACAAATATATCATCTGTTCAGCGTGAGGTAAGTGACACTTTTTATACCTATAAAAATAAAGCTTTTTTTCTTCGCTCGAGAAATAAAGTAATGAAATCGTAGGGGGTAGAAAATAATCCTTTGAGAGATAAGATAATATTTTCTACGCTTTTAAAAAACAAACAAATTTCAAAACCACCAGACCAATGAATTGTTCTTTTTTTTTGACACATATATTTTTTTCAAAAGTGCAAACACTTGAATTTGATTAGTAGTTAGGGTAATAGATGGAAGTAAATATTATTTTATTTTGTTTTAGGTCGTAGCTTAACGTTTTATTGTCATTATGTAGTCTACTTATATTTACTGGTATATAAAATGCAACACAATTCTCACCAAACAGACTGATAAATTTGTCTTCGAGTTTTTGTTAGGAATTTTCCGTGCAAGGGGCTTATTCGGAGGCCGAAAAGGTCTGGAATACTAGGAGTCCCGGGCAATCCATCTCGAGCTTTGTGGGCTTGTCTCAAAAGAGCCGGTGTTCCCGGGTATGAGGCCGAAAAGGTCTGGACCTATGCTCATTCAAGGCGAGGCCGAAAAGGTCCGCTAAGAAGGAGCGCAGGGCGTCAAGCCGAAGCCGAAAAGGTCCGGCTTGAGCAAAGTTCAATCCCCGTTAGCCGGGTTGAGTTGCGAGGCCGCGAAGGTCCGCAGCGAAAACCAGGATAGCGTCTCCCGAACAAAGGCTCGGATAGAGGAATTTCAATCTTTTCTTTTTTAGGAGCGCAAAAAAAGGATAAAAAAGTGACAAAGGCGAGCTGAGAAAGCGCCAATCATTTGCGTCTCTTTTTCGTTTCCTTTTCCTTTTCCTTTTGATTTCTCGTAAGTTCTTTTTTTTATTATGTTATTTTTGTTCTCTTTGTCTCTTGTAATTTGTATTTTCTTTATATTTTGCTCTACTCCTTTTGCTAAAAAAAAATTTTTTTTTATTGTCGCGTGCCACCGAAGAACCCGTTTCAACTTTCAGGTGCTCTTATAAGACAATGATGAATTGATCATAGCCATCAGTCGCAAATAACTGAATGTGGTGGATCTAACTGAAGCCTTAAAAATTTTGACTGAGATATCTTATTACACCCAATAGAGCACTTGAAAGGTTCGAAAATTACAATAAAATCAAAAACTTATTCTCGTAAAAAATCTACACCGTTAACATCAACTCCATCTATGTCAAGCTTTTTAAAAGGTGCAGTGCATTTTTAAAATATAAAATGGCACGAAAAATTTAGTTTCATTATTTAGTTTAATATTTATTTCGATTATTTAGTTTAGTATTTATTTCAGATTATTCAAATTCATCCGCTGAATATAGCCCACCAAATCTCACTGAAAAATGGTCAACTATAAAAAGCCCATGTTCGTTCGACTTGTTTTCTCTTTTTATTTTATATTTTTCTATTAATTTTGTATTACAATGATAGTTTTTTATAGTCTTGTAACTTGATTATTTTTTTAGGCAAATCAAATTGTTCTTCACAGTCAAAGGAAACAGATATAATGGAATCAAACCGTAACTTGTATATCAAAAGACGATGTTAGTTATTCTTTGATTAAATTTTTTTTATGTTTTCAAAATTTTATCGTATATTTCTATGTAGTAGTAGTATTAGTAATGACAGTAAATAATTTTTAATTGTTAAAAACGAACGCATAAGTCACATATAAAAAATATTGAATTGATCTTCTATGTTAAAAACTAAAATAAAATAAAATGTAAAACATTATTGTTAATTTCATATTAACTTCATCGCCAAGAAATAGATCTGCAGAAAAATTATGTCTCGATAACAATTTCTTCATTACGTAATTTTGATAAAATAAAATGATTTTTTTAGTTATCTTTAAACAAACGTAACTTATGATGGATCATTTTAGATGACATAGAACAAAAAAAAATCGAAAAAACGACTATCATTTTCGCCGCTGGACAAAACAAGTGCTGTTACTTTAGGAAAAGTTTCTATTTTTTCATTGATGAATTATTTTAAATACATATGTGATTCGTTACCTATTATAATTTTATTTAATTAAATAACAGTTATATTTAAAATTAATTTACTACAATAAAACAATACTCCAATTTTTTAAATCACTATTTCCTTTTGGTTAGCTAAGTTTAACATTTATCAAATAATTTAAAATTATGAACAACTATTTTTACATTTTATATTTACAATCATTTATAATAATATCATTACAATTTATATATACAGGTTTTTTAAGTAAAAGAAATCCGCAGTCTTTGGAAAGTGATCATATCTGTGAAACGGAGTTTACAGTACGATATTAATACGGGACTGAAAAAACTAAAAGTATTAATCAATGCTAATGGGAGTAATGTTCAATCATTGGACGATTTAAAAAATAAACTCGATTTCTCTTCCAATAAAAAATATTAAAGATTTTGAAGAATTTGAGAATGATTTATTAAATAATGATTTCAAAAAAGATTTCGTGATTACTATTGTTTACCTATCAATTATTAAGTCGAAATAAATCTATTCTTAACGCAAACTTTGAAATGCTAAATAAAAAAAATGTATAATTTTTTACAGGCTGAGTATATAAAAATAATCGCAAAAACATGTAAGTCTATGGAAGAGGCAGTAAAAAGCATTGTTCCAGAATGTATATCCAAATCCGTGCAAATGAAATATAGTGGAAGCGGTAAGATTCAAAAAGGCGTTGGTAAACTTAATTTCTCGGAAACAAAATTGTATCAAATTATATCAGGTAATATTTATTTTTTACGTTTAGATTTAAAATATGTTGTTCATATAAGTAAAATTATAAATATTCAAATTAAATTCATTGATATTATGAATTTTTATTAAAAAATTGATATAAATTAAATTTCCACAAAATAAAAAAACATATGATGATTACGTTACTTCTAGAGTATTTATAAATTCTCAAAATATTTTACTTCTTCTGAATTCAGTTATCTTAATTATCAGATCGTATATTTTAATAAATATTACAAGTTTTCTAAAAAATAACTTTTTTCAATGTCAATTATAGATATTATTATGGTTAATTTTTCGTCTAATAAAAAAGACATATTGGCTAAAATTGGATGATAGCTATCAGAAGCTGTTGATAGAGAGCACGGAAGAAAAAACAGGTAAAACACGGTGGATTGAATTTAGTTAAAATTATTAAATGTTCTTTATTATCTTATGAATATTTTACATAATAAAATTATTCAATAATAACAATTAAATTACATTTTACTTTTTTAATTTTCCGAGTATATATATATATATAATAACCGTGTAAAGTTTCTTCTAGTTAAAGAAATAATTTTTTATCATGTTGATAATAATGATTATTTTAAATTCTTGTATCAATGAAATAAAATTAATCTTTTAATTCCAGATGAATTAATAATTTATTAACTTTTTACACCATAAAATACATTATAGTTAACAAAATAATATATATAATATAATAAATTATTTGTAACACATTATTTATAAATTAGGAAAAGTTCCAAAAACTTTTAATTCTTTTTGGTGCATGAAAGAAATATTAAAAACATTTTATCAATCGACATCTGTTTTCACAAAAAATGCTAAAAATTATTAATAAAAATCATTCAATTGTTCTTCATTCAGAGAACACGTCATTTAATTTAATTAATTTATAGTGTATTTCTACAAAAAATAGGAGGTGTTATAAAAATTATGAGATGAAAATGGTACCTAAGTCTGTCTACTTTCCCATGTGATTTTTTTGTTTGCCTGATTTGAATTTTAACAAAACAATAAGAAAATATCATGGCTTCTATCTGCCCATAATATCAACATCAGGAATTATAAATTTTACTTACAGTTACTTGATTTACGTCATTCATTTAGACAATTCAATCATACCTCGGAACGATGTATTATATATTGTCCTATATCTGTATAATGTCTACAAAGCAATGACATTAAAATAATGCGAATTTCAAATCATGTACGATGCAAATGAGCTCATTAATATTGAAATATATTAATGAGACTGGTACAAGTAATACCCGCGAACTTGAGCTTTCTATGCATAACATGTTAAATAACGAGTTGAATTGAGCTTTCTCACCTCTCACACGCCACTTAAAGCTCTATTTAATTACTAACCTGTGATTTGGGACTGCAACTTTAGGGTAAGAATATGCATGTGGTTATAAAATGAGGTATTCCGCAGCTCAAATTATCAGTTTCAGTCATCATAATTGTTATAAACTGGAATTTTCAACCTTCATCTTATAATCAAATCCTGGTGGAAATCAATTTGTCTTAGAATCAATTATCAATCGTGTATGAAATTGATGAATAAATATTTTTCATTTTGTGGTTGAAAATAATTCAAGCTCTTCTAAATATTATTCTCATGCATTAATTAAAATCGGGTTAATCGATAAAACGAGAACTTTATATTAAAAATAATACTATATATTACACTGACATTAGTTAATAACTTATAATTAAGGTTATATATATTTGAAAAAACTTTCTATATTAAACTTGAGATTTTTTCGGGAATTATTTAATTTCTGAAAATATTTATCTACACGCATATTCTAGTAAATTTTTTATTGATGGTGCAAAATTAGTTAAATTATAAATCAAGAACATACTCTATAAGGATATAGTAAGAAGTTTGGTTTCTTAATAATAATAACTTTTATTATATATTGTTACATTACTAAAAGAATCAGCCAGCGATGAATTTTATTTTTGATGCTAAAGAACAATATTGTAAACAATATTTTGTAATTAAAATTTAGTGATTGTAAGAAATCTTAATTTATAAAGAATCGGAAGTTTAATCATTATTATTTGATATATTAAAAGGATGTTATTGCGCTTCTTTTTGTTTTATATTTTGCAGTCAAGAGAGGAGGCGCTCTCACATTATTTTAGTTTGGAAACTGGTAGAGACCGAGCCAGAGAGCCGTTTTTTGGTCGCTTGTCAGGATTCACAAAAACTGGGACTGCGCGAGCGTACCGGTATTAACGTAAAATTTGAATTTTGCAGCTATGTAGCGGTCGTTAATATATTCACGTATCTGTGTATTTTACCCATGGAAATCAAATAGGAAACTAATGCATCATTATAACGGGGTAAAGGAGGGCCAATTGTTAAATTGCTAGAATTATTTTCGATGGGCCAGAAAGCACAAAGGGTGCGGGGTGAAACTCTCTTTCTTTCTTTTGTGGCGGATTCCAAATTTGATATACGTCCACTTATTAAATCAAAATGTAGTTTCAAAAATTAAAATATGGTTTCAAGCAATCATTTCAGTGCATCAAAACATAGGATTACAAATTAATTTAATATCGCATTTTAGAATTCAGTTCTTTTTATTTTATTACGGATATTAAATTATGAATATTGAATTATGAATGAATATTTCATATTTGTTTATAAATATTAGAGTACGGATACTCAATTTTTAATAGCAGTTATAAATATTTCTACAATGATATTTTTTGGATATTAACGTAAGCAAGTTTTAATAACACATTAAGGTAACAGTCATTTTAAATGTTTGGATATTCAAAGATTATTTGGTTTTATTCAAACTTCATTCTAATTTTAATTGACTTCGATTTTATTTAACGTTTTTTTTAATTTATTAACTGCCCATCTTTGCTTTGACGTTCAATTCAACGAATAGCCTGCGATAAAAGCGATGCGCAGTTAAAGTTCTCCTAACCTGCCGAAAATTTTAGGAATTAATATCAGGATCTCGGTTACATTAATTTATTTTTTTAACTCGTCTTTGAGTTTGGCGCCCATGTTAAGAACGCGATTAAATAAATGTAGTGACTTTATTTTAATTAGTTGATATTTCTTATTGATATATTATTATTTTATAAATCAATATTTTTAACAATTTAAGTTAAATTAAAGTATTTAAAATCACTTTATTTCAGTTTCGTTTCTCTTGTATTTATTTTGATAGCAGGGAGTACGATGGTACCGGTACGCTAACTTAGCTGAACACGTAGACGAATATTTTCATAGTTGCACCGCACGTAATGGTTTTGCAGGCGAAAATTTCGCCATAATATTCAATCAGTCTGAATATTATTTGAAATAAAATGAATTATATTACTCATGTATACAGAAAGAAGGTTTATTTAGAATTAATCGAATTGAATACTATATATAACTTGATATTAAATATCTAAAAAGTTAAAATATCTATTTAAAAATGATTATGTTATAATTATTTCAGAACTGCTTTACTTTTACTAAACAACACAGCGTTTCAACTAAAACATTTCTAAAGAAACTATTTTTCAGTCTAAAAAGTTAAAAATAAAACAAATTATTTATTATTTTATATATACTAAGAATGAGATGTTGTTGAATTATATGGTAATTGTATTTTTTGAATAAGAAAAAAATAATGAGGATTTTAACTGCACGTTATTTGATAGTGCTTTTTTAATGTCTACCCAGAAAAAATTTGCTGTTATTGAACAAACGGGCCGATATTGGTACAATAATGACAGCGTTTCAACGGCTGTCAAAGTTGCGCCAACATTGGCCCACTATTGATGCAATATTAAAATAATGGAATACCCGAAATTTTAAAGAATCCATCTGTTTTGCAATAATAACGTCAAGACAATCTTGTCCATACAATTTTTGTATTCTTTTACGAAAGTTAAGCAATACTATCAGGCCAGTAATGGTGAAACATTGGTATACGACTGTTCAATTCTTTCGCCACAATGAAAGTATTGAAGCCTTTTAACGGCTGCCAAAGTTAAGCCAACATTGGCCCCGTATTGATGCAATATTAATATAATGGAATACCCGAAGTTTTAAGGAATCCATTTGTTTTGCAATAATAACGTCGGAACAATCTTGTCCATACATCTTTCTTATTCTTTTGCGTAAATTAAAAAAATATTATCGGGCCAATAATGAAAAAAAAAGAAATTTAGCTTTTCCAGTTTTATGTAACTGATGAGTCCAATATGAATTAATGCGAATCTAACTCCGACCCTACATTGTAGAACTACGTCGATACGACTTTGCCAACGTTATACCAACTTAGTTACGATCATATTTTTCTTCCTGGTATATGATATAGAACTATATTTGAACTAATGTTGAGCCTATGTTAAAAAGTATAACGGCTCAATATTAAAACATGTTATTGCCGGCTTTATCATTTTCACGTTGGCCCAATTTCACTTGCCAATATTGGCAACTTCGGCAGCGATCTTGGTCCGATATTTAGCCAGTTGTATTATTCTATCTGGGTATATATTTCTAGTGGCGTTTATAATGACATAATTCAGTAGAATTTAAATACAAAGTTATTTTATATTCTAATGAAAGTCTTAAATGGAACCAGTTTTAGTTTTAGTGTTCTATATAATATTTTTTCTTAATGATACTTAACGATAAATATCAATTACATAATATTATCTATTTGGAAACATCAGTAGGTATCCGCGATAACTATAAGAGAAGTGTTAAAATAATGTATTACTATATATTACTATATATTAATCATGATTTTTTTCAAAAGAAATTGTATATTGGTAATGTGTTTGTGAAAATATAATAATATATATATAATAAAATTGAACGATAGCAGTTTAAGAGTATTGTTATTTCATAAATAATCTTTTATCAATATTTCGATAATATATTTTAAATATATTGTCTGTATTTATCTTTGTTACGAAAGATAAACATACGTGAACGCTTCTTAAAATATTCACTGAAATTTGATGGTCCGCGAAAAACGGTAACAGTAATTAATGATTCAGGAAAAACTGAAACAATATGTTGGTGAATCAAAAATACCAACAACAATTTAACTTCGAGAAGCTGATTTTGAGTACGCAAACATTTGAAAACATAACGGTTATTTGAAATTTAATTGTTACTTTAAAAGGTTATTCAAATACGATCTACCATGTTCATTTGTGACATGTAAAATTGAAACATCAAAAAGTTATTTGTTGTTTAATAATATCGGCAGTCAAATAAAATTGTAAAAAATGATTTAAAATTTCAAATAATTTTCCATAACTAAAAGTACAATTATATTTCACAATTGTTTTAAACGAAATAGTATTGCACTTTTTATTTACCAAAATAAAAGTTGTTTTCAAACTTTATACTAAACAAAATTGGAGTGTAAATTTACGTTTATAATAACTAAAGCTAACTTCGGCGTTAGTTCCAATCTAATTTCATTATTAATAATAGATAATTGCTAGAAGATGAACATTGTTATCGAACTCGATCAGTTTCAGAAATAACATTTAGTTTCTCAGATCATTCAACGAAACACTAAATGATTCAATCGAATAGACAAGAATATACATTCGATTCAGCTTTCGAAACCAACTACATTTTCATGTACTTCTCACTTACAATGTGAAAAGCAATTAAGTAGATGGTAGAAACGAAATGTGAAAATTAATGCGATGAAATTAAATCGGATCGAACGATTTTCACAAATAATCCATTGAATCGACACAAACGCTTTGTCAAGCCGACTTTTTCTATAACCATAAAATACAATGAAAAAAAGCTTGTACGTGAAAAACAATATCCCTGTTTTTTATTTTAACACCAAGCATTTTTGCATAAATTATCGATGCAACTTTTGCATCGCCCGTTCATTTCCCTGCGGAAAAAAGTGGCTGAAAAATCGCTAAATATATATTAAGGAATCTCTTTTTCATTCGAAATTAAAATTTTCAAGACAAAGAGAAATTAATTCTCGTTCAAGATATTTAACGCTCAGATCAAAATCCGCACGAGAAGCTCATACTCTGTTTTTGTTCTGAGTCGAGAAATGAAATGCAGATGAAACAAACAGAAGATGGGAAAAAAGTGACACGATTGACGTTACTTATACCTGTAGATGCTATTTTTGTGAATACATAGCCAGAAGCTGAATCTCTTGGAACACACCTGTACTTGCATGTGTCGTGTATTCAGTATCGTGTATATCAATGTACCCGCTTGTGCAAAATGCGAATGCTAGTATGTATTCGCTTTTGTGCGATTTCCTGATGTGTGTCACCACGGGTTCTCAAAGTAGGTTAAACCACCGAGATTTATTTACTAGTCCAAAGAAAAACGGGATAACTGTTTGAGTGAAAGATTCTTATCAATCGAAATGATTTTGTTGGCAAAAAATCGCCCGCTGATCAACTTCAAACTCGCGCTGACTCCTTTCGAGAATGTGCATTATTAATATGACGTTTGTCTAAATGCACAAGTTTCGCGGCATTTATCAGAATCCTAGGCAAAAACCAGACCCGCCAGCAAATATTATCCGACACACAAACGTCTGAATGTTTGCCGCCTTTTCAAAGAGAAATATTTTTGGTGAAAAGCTGCGCATTTTTAACGGGATCGTTATGTGGAACAATTTAAAGCCGCTCTTGAAAACTTCGCCTCTTCTCGACCGCAAACGTCTTTTTTACAAAGAAATGGTTATACATTGTTTGAATCAGATGAAATTAATTTTTCAAAATGAGGAGTATGAAAACCAAACATTCTATCCGCCTTAAAAATTAACGTAGAAACGAGGAATTTTTTAAATATAATATAATAAAAGCATAAAAAAATTGAAATGAGAAAATAAATTCGAAAATAATAATACACTAAGATTCAATTTATGTGCAGATTTAATATAGTACTTATAGTAGCAAATTCTAGGTTATCATACCGAATTGCATTTCGCAGTATGAAATGTCACTATACCGTATTAAACTCCATTCTTCACTGCCAGATTTCATATTTCTGTGCTATATTTAAGTTTAGTTAGTTTAGCAGTATTTTTCATAGCCACATTTCATATTTCTGTAGTACATTTCAGTTTAGTTAGTTTAGTGCCAAGCTTTATTTTTTTGAAACCATACATTACTCTTAAGTATAAATTACCATGTTTTACTTTAAAGTACTATATTTAATTTTAAATTACGTTATATTTTATGTCAAAAGACTGAATGAAAGTCAGCATTTGCCGCATTTTACATATAATATTTCATTACATAGTACTTTATTTTATTACACAGTTATAGATTTCTTTTCAGAACTCCTTATTCTTTTATGATATCAAATTTTATTTTTCAACTACAACGGTGTATGTAATATCACGTTAATTCATTTCATGCGCTTCAACTTACGATAGAATATAGATTTTACAATGATATTATGGTGAAATTTCAAATAAACATTGATTGTAAATTTATTTCAAGAATAATTTTGAAGAATAATTTTATTTTAAGTTAGATTATAATTTTTTATGCAACCAAATTTTTTGAATAAAGAAAGGTGGAATGTACAATTCGGAATGAATAAAGTTCAATTATATGAAGCCAATTAAATTGAAATTCTACCGTTACAATGTAAAATCAATATCATAATATAATCCAAACTGAAAAAAAGCACTGCAGAAGAAGATGAAATATTGACTACCTTTAAAGTATAACAAAAATACTATCATTGAGTATGAAAAATTTATGTTTTCAATAGCCGTACAATCGTTAAAATGATTTATAAGTAAATAATTATTCTTTACCTGAAATAGCGCCGATATCGAATTTATCGAACGTCATTGTAAATAATATTTACATAGTGTTCAACTGTTTTATACACGGTGTCAAACATTTAATTAACAAGAAATATATTTTGTAAATCTGAGTACATAAAAAAATGAAATTAGGAAAAGTATTGAAAATAAATTAAAATTATCTATAAATATTACATACATAATTTTTATTTTGTAAATTCTAATAAGAAATGTAACAAAACATATGAAAGTTTGAAATAAATTTGTTAACGGAAGGTAAATAATTTATTCTTGGCGAATAAAATTTGAAGGAATTAAATCACGTAACTAACAAATAAAGTTAACATTATATATTCTAATGTTTTTATTGCTTGTATTTTTTAATCTGAATTTGTAACGACCAAAAAAATGTCTAATATCGCTAAAAATCCTTTATTTCCATATTATCGATACGCTTTTTTCCAATTAACTTTTCTCATTTCAAAATAACATTTCAAAACCCATATGAATTGTATCATTTGGGGCAAAATTCTGATAACGAATAGAATTCCAACGGTTTCTTTCATCTAATGATGGTGATGATTATATCTGTGAAGTGACACTAGGACAGAGGCGTTGAATGAAATAAAGATATCACAGAGCGACGTTTGTTAGCATTATTGTATAAAAATTCATTTATCATGAGTCATGTGGAAGTCTGCCTTCCATAACTCATTTTAATGTTCATAATTAGCAGTTATTTATACAATAAAAGTCTAAATTGAATCATCAATTTTTTTATTATTTAAAGACATTGAAATTAGTAATTTGAAGATAAAAAATATACAAAATGAAGTTTGAATGATTTCATTCAAAATGTTTCATAATTTTAAAATAATGTTGATTTAAAATTGAAGTTAAATACATTTCTCGGATGAGAAATTTAGTTAAACTGTATCGCAATCGATTATTCCAATGAAAATACTATAAATCACGTTTAAACTTCGAATCTAGCAAATAAAAGCCGTGGAAATAAAGCTAAAAAACAATGTTATCAGACAAATGTAATTTTGATCAAATTGTATTTTTTTTTTTTTTTTTGGTAACATTTAAAATGTACATTAATCTTTATATTGATCATATAATAAAAAA
>JABFQD010004418.1:0-11822 GCA_022817045.1 Psix sp. ZL-2020
AATTTTCTCTATTGGGGAATATCGTAATATATTTCATTAATTAATTTAATTATCGCTAAATAAATAATATTTATATTGGATAAGAAGTTAATAACTTATTGCACACCATTAATTTAAATTTACACAGTTATGAAGATGTATAATAAAAAAAGTTCATAAATCTTGTTTACATTTATTTATATAAGCATCCACAAAACTACCGGAAAACGCATCTTGAAAATCTATTTTCTTCTTGTTCAAAAAAACGTGCTTTTCAAGTATTTTTTTAGAACAAGCTACTATATATTATGACATATTTGTATAAACGATCGGCAACATCTGGCAAGGTTTGTTAGTAATAAGAGCGTTTGAGAAGCCGAAAATGATCGTAAAATGACGAACATAATAGCGCGCAATAATTAAAGTACAATCGTGACTACTGGAATTGAGTTAAAGTGCAAGTGGAACCAATGCATTGTATTTAGTCGGTGAATTTTACGACTTCCTGACAAGTGTCCCGAATCAAAGTCAAGCCTTTGAATGAAAAACGCAAAAAAAATCATCTTGATTTTTCAAGATGAATTTAATAATTCCATATATAATAATTAGCATTTCATTGTAATTCAACTCATTTGAATAAAAAAATTGCAAACATGAATTTTTACATCTCTAGAATCAAGTGCTTTTATCGAGCATCAAGTAAAAAGTGGTTGAAATATTTTGAAAAGATTAAAAACAGCTTTTTATTTCGAATTCAGAAGGAACCGAGTGAAAGAAGAGATAAAAATAGGAGATTTTTTTGAAATTGATTCCATCTATAAGAAATTAAGGGTACGATTGAGAGCAAAACAAAAGAAGATGATTTGGATGAGCATCCGATCGAGAAGGACTGAATCCATAATTCCTGCAGACGAGTTAACGTTGAAAAAGCAAATTTGCGAGCCGGTACAGCGGAGCGGTTCCGCAAAATGGACTCGTGGCTTATTTTTTATCTGCGTCTTGGCTCGTCGAGACGATGTTGAATTATTTTCGTGTGTTTTTGCTGTCCGAATTGGCTCGAACGAAAAAAGCAAACGAGATGTTAAAAAGTGAAAAATATGCAGTGGCAAAGGCATAAGCGTGCGCTTATGTCTACTGTGTTTCGTGGAAATATCAAAAGCGAGGTGCGGAGACGATTTACCTGTTCGCTGGAATAGGCGACACGCATTTTACATTTTGAAACGCACACATATACACTCTCCCAGGCCAACAAGGATTATTGATTTACGCGAAATGGGAAGGCAAATATTGTTATTCGAACAAGTTGACTCGTACGAAGACTATCATCCGCTTTTACGAGCGTATTGCGGTTTGCTGTAATAGGCGATACGGCCGACTTAACGACATGCGCCCGTGTTTCTATTTCCCACGTTGAATGTCGTTCAAAAAGACAAATATTTATCGTGGACAATGTCTTGTTTCAATTAGGTTGATTGCTTTGGATGAATTAATCTGTCTGTTAATGTCAATAATGCCATTTGCTCTAATTTTAAAATCATAGATTATTTTTGAAGATATATTCAGAGTATTTGTGGTGAAAATGTGTTGAAATGCCTAATGTTTGATTAAACAATGTTATGGTTTTCTCTATCACAGACACGGCAAATAAATGAAGTATCGAAGGTAACTAGATGTGTATAAAAAAATGATAAACATCTGTTGAAAGAAAAATGTGATTATAACAAAACTCACTCTGCTAATCATATGTTCAAATGATATTTAATCTTCTGGTTTTACATTTTTCAAGTTTGGTATATTTTTTCGTAAATAATGCAAACAATATTTTTCAATTTACTGTTTAGATTTTAAATTGAAAAACTTGAAATGTTTCCCATGATTTCGAACTTTTTTCACATAGGGAAAAGTAATGCGATGTAATGCAGTTCTGGAATTTCATGATTTTCAACTAATTCAAGTTAACTTGAATTGACAAATACTCTCTTTAAATAAATCTAAAAATCGAGTAGAATTTAAACACGCGTTAAATGAAATTCACTTCAAGGTGTTAGATAGAACTTCATCACTTTCAATGAGAAAATAGTTTATTTAAATTATTGAGAAGAAAAAGTAAAGACAAAATTAATATGAAATGAGTCAAAATATCATCAGTGAAAAAATATTATGAATATAATTCAACTCAAGAACACTAATATGCAAAATGATTCTCAGAATAATATAATAATTAAGTGCAATGCAACATGACAAAAACACCATGGATATATTTAACATTTTCCGTTTTCCAACTGTTTAAATTGAAACAATTAAAACATAAAATAAGTCAAAATATTCAGGAAAAAAATGATCATTTATCATCGTATAACCTAAATTTTCTTCTTGGTATATGAAATGAAAATATCCGTGTTATTACGAAGGGAAATTTTTTTCCTGAGAATCAACCAGCTGAAATTTGGAGCGTCAAAATTGAACAGATAAATGACATTAATCTCTATTATGGTAGGTTACTAGGAACAATTATATACCTACTTGAAATACGCGGGCGTTTATAAATACGCGTTATATTTCGGATAATCATGTTTCTTGGAATAATACAAAATTAGCTGACAGACGAAACTTCACGAAAATTGCACAATACGTTGATCCGAGCATGCGCAAACCCGGATTGGAATTTGACAATTAACACATTTTTACGCCCTTGAAAATAAATCTGTGTCAAAATCTCCATCCCTGAAAAATTTCTCCTGACAGGATCTGCTGTTCGCGGAACTCAAAAGCTTTCCTGAAACGACTTCCATTAGTCAATATGTCAGGATATCATTTAAATATGTTCTGCGTAGGATATTTACATGACAATTCAAAAATGTTCGTAAATTAAGCCAGTTTCTTGCGTGATAAGATGACGCAGTGATTTTGGATATTATTTATGAAAATAATTGTTACAATAAAATCGACGACATTTTTGTATTCAAAGTTTATGGAATATTTAAGACTTTCAATTCAGGTATGCATTTCGGGAAATCTATATTAGTCCTACATATTAAAGAAAAAATAAAAAATTAAGTGATATTAATTTTTCATGTAAACTGATGAAGGAATAAAATAGCAATTTCAGAAAATCTCATGAAATGTTTTTGTACCCTTTTTTCAAAATAACGGTTGATGAAATGTTTGAATAACGATAAATTGTTCTTTGGAATTGAGATAGAATCGATTTCTGTCTAAAACATTTATAATACCGTTTGTTCAAACATTGACTTCTGATATTGACTCAATCAAACGAGATACCACTTGAGGAATATCAAAGTATTTGTCTCTATATCAGATTCGAATTTATACAGAAGCAAATACACAAATTTCGTAGAACATTTTTCACGTAAAGATATCAATCTTCAATAAATAAAAATCAGTTTTTGAAATGACAGTATTTACAGCTTTTCTTACCCGCTCAACAATTTTAACAAACATTATCTAAATAAAATATTAAAATTAATAAAAACATAATTTCAACGCAAATTAGAAATAAATATATTCAACTGTAGTTAATGTTCAAGCTTCGTAAAAAGTTTTTAAGGTGTACATCACATATTGGTATATGTATAACATAACCAGTGACTTTACATAAAGCGTAGTACATGACGGTTTATGTAAAGTTACAATTTTTATGTAAATATTCTGCGATCAATGTTATCTAGTTTCTTTCAGTATATTTTACATCAGAGTGTATAAATTTTGAAATCAATACAAAATTTTATGCGGAATGCAAAAAATGTTAGTTTGTTCTGTCTTCGTCTGTGACCTCTATTTTCTCACTATGATTTAAATTATTACCTAATGTGACAATTATATGGTCCTTTTAACAGTTTTCAAACATAAATTAATCTTAAATTTGTACCCATATTTTCCGAAGCGTGCTAAATTTGACGTGTACTGTCGAAAATTACCCAAGTTTTGGCTATTATGTTACATCATTTCCTACGTAATTTCTCAATTATTCTTAAAAGTATTATTCAAAAATATTTCTTCTTTTATAAACAGAAAAATGACCCGTTCAAAAATGGAAAAAGATGAAACGGTTAATATTATTAAAATTGAAAATATATTCAAATAAGTTGTCTAATCCACTGAAAATGAAAATTGCCAAATCCATTGAGGATCTAAATAAACTGCACAGGTCATCGTAGCAACTTTTTTTCACTTTAGACCAGTTAAAGGAAACAGATATGTGGAACGCAGTTATGTCATCGAATTATAATTGCTAGTAGTAATTGGTGTCGCGGCTTGAACTATGTTAGCCGATGTAAACCACTTTTGAGAGCAGAATCAAAGATGTGATGGAAGTTGAGATGGCTTGATGTATCGTGACTCCGAGATTGCACACATTCGAGGGCACGTTGCTCGTGTACGTACCACCTGTGGAAGATTTGTATGCACGCCTGCACAGCGAGCGACCGGGAACTCGTAATTTACTTATTCGCAGCCGAAACTTTCCTGGAAGCGATTATTGGATTCACAAAGGGCATACGAAAAGGCGGGGCATACTTGTTTAAAAAAGGAATAGAAAAGAGGTCGAAAGTTGGAACATCTATCTGTCTTTTTCTTCGGAGCAAATATGCTTATATTATGTGCACTTCGAATTATTAGTCGTCTCATTTCCATCTCCTCCTTTTTCCCGAAACAATATCCTCTTTCAAGATATTTCGAGTTCTTTGACTTCATCAAAGAACTCTTGAGGAACTAAGTCAAACCATTTTTTCAACAACTCTTGAGTCTACGAAAATTTTTCGCAATTTGAATATCATTATTTGAAGAAATGGTTAGAATAATTATCCAGCATCTTTTTTGTTTGGCGTAGATGCGTTTGAAAAATAAGAAATAAAGAGATAGACTTACAACCTTTTAGGATTGCTGATCGTCTGGTTGAGTGAAATATGTTAATATGCGCATGTAAATGCATGCGTATATGCATGTATATATGCACATATGGACATATGTGTTGAAGAATGGTAGGTGGAAGAGATATGAAGTCGTCGAGTAAACGAGATTTCTGGAGGGTGGTGCGCAGGACAAAGACCGACGGGGTGGGTCCAGTTTCTCGACTTCTCGGAAAAGATCGTCGTGGCAACGATTGAGAGACGACCCGGGGCTCTGTAATATGGAGGGTGTGCTCATATGTGTAACTACAGTCAGAGACAAAACTTTCCCATGAAGTTCACATCCGTTATTAAAGCCAGACAATAAAATCGTTGACTTAATATGCAATCGGAATTTATGATTGATTATGATGGTGCATTTTTTTTAAAGTTTATATTAAAAAAGAGACAAAATTGATAAAAAGTGTCTGATAAATAATTCTGAACATTGGTACATTACCTTTATCAAACTATATCAATGGACTAGTTCACAATTTTAAATCAAATATAATTAATTAAATTTTATATTTATTTATATATTTTGCAAAAAATAGATAAAAGTAATGATTATAATTTATTATGTAACAAAATATTTTTGTATAAAATTTATCATATATAGCAAAGGAAAACTTTGGTAGAATGATTATCTGTGTGTGAACATGAAATTATCTTTATCTCTTCGTATATACTAATTTCAGTTGAAAAAAAAAATAATTTTACAGTTATGATGCTAAATTCGATAATTGTTTATTTTTGAAATCAGTTAAACAAGGACATTATTTTCTGTTTTCATTTATTAAAATAACGAACAGGTATGCATATTTTTGACTCACCAGTATCGCGTATGGTAAAAAGAAAGTAAGAAATAAGAACAGTTCCTAAACCGTTTTTTTAAATGACATAACTAAATGTACTTTCAGTTATACAATTAGTACTCTTTCACATAATTATGAATTCATTATCATTAAGTTTTAACTGGAATTTTGCTGTAAAAACGTTATTTCTATGACATAATAAATTTTTTCACGCTGTATCAAAAAGGTTAGTTTTCAGTTGAAAAAGGTAATATTTATCATTAACTTTGTTTCCACATAATCATTTCTTTCTCAATACAAACATTCTCAACAAAAAGCACGTAATTTATCCAGGATAAAGTAATTTTCTCCGAATAACAGAATTTCCATGAAATCACTTCACATCAACTTCTCGGACAGTCGTTATAATACTCGGACTCTTAATCCAAATCTCAATTCCCAAGATAATTTACACGGGGAAAAAAGATCCGAGTGTGGACGTAAATGTGTATTATACAGACAATTTATAGCTATTTCATTTTATAGCGTGTATCGTCTTTATCAATAGCATAAAAATTTTAACGACGTTCGCGGTTCTTAGCATTAGAAGAGAAAAAAGTTTTGTGCATAAGACAATGCTAATGAACGCCTCAAAACGAGATGTAGCCTCTCTTAGTAATTTTACATGGAAAGGACTCGGAGCGTTGGCGTTGTCTCTTGGTGTTGGTGAAATGAAAAATGACGAAACGCCAGTCATTAAACGCCTGTTCGTAGCTGAGCTGTATTCTATAAATATAATACGCATTTTCTCTTATTATCATAAATATGAATTTCGCAACTCATTTACTTGAATTTAAAAAATGTCACTGAGATGTGAATTTCTATTACTAAAGTAATTTCTATTTTTTTGTTTGAACTGACGAAGAAATTAAAATATAAGAATTTTGTTTAATAAGTATTTTCAATTCATTTAGTGATTTCATATATTATTGTAGGTAGAGAATTTTTTATAGCAGATTTAAATAATGGTTAGCTTCAACAAAATAAGCAAATATGTGGGAATTTATTATGATTTGACATGCATGGGAATAAATAACATTTAAGTCGAGTTTGGATTGCGAAGATTTCTAAATTAAACTAATCAAATTTGCTTGATTATTTGATTATCGCATAGTATATTAATTAAAGAGGAGTTAATTTATATTTAACTATAATAATTAAAAGTGATGATGGTTACGAGAACACATAGACGTGGGTTTATAGATTAGACAAATTGTATTTCAGCGCATAAAACGATTCTTTAGAAATGCGTTGATGATCTAATTAAATTAAAACCCAAGTTCCTCGTAAAACGACAATCTAATATCGATTCTGAAACTGCCTTAATTGGTAATATGATTTCTGACTTGATCAAAATCAAATATATGTTCAGAAAAATGAGTTGTAAGATGTATTCTCGAAAACTTATACTAAAATTCATTATAAAAACTGTGATTTAGTAAGTAGATTTTTAGACATTTTTTGAAGGTACATTTTTATTATTTTACATAAAATGTGGGAGAGTAAAATTATTGATTATTTTCAAAATTTGACTATGAAATGGTTATGTCAAAACGATATTTTTGCTTATAATTTATAAGTGATATAATCAAAATTTAATTCAAAATTGTATAATGTGTTAAGTTTGAAAAGTTAAATTATTATTATCTCAATGTAATATTTACAGTGGATTAATTAAAATTACGTTAGTTTAACGTCGTCAATGTAAATTCACTATTTAGTTAATTCGAATGAAAATTCTAATTGTAATGTTATAAAATGTTGAATTTAAATCTGTATTATAAATTAAAATAATATTTTCTATTTACTGTTAAAAATCTTTTTAAATTAATTTAAATTAAAAATGATTTTGAAAATGTCATAATTTGTTATTAATATTCAGAAAATTCATAAGATTCCATTTATATTTTCCATAATTATTATTGTTGTATTAATATATTCAAATTTTGTAATTAAATTGAATGTCTTATTGAAAATAGAAAATGGCATCAAGTTTTTGCTTCATTTGAAATTCTGTTACCACGCGTAAAATATTAAGTTAATCATCGACTGAGCAAAAAGTTGCATGCAATTATGAATTTTGTGTTCTAAAGATGCGTTTTTTTTAAAATTTAAGCGAAAAAATTTGGCAGGATCGATCGGACCCAACAGGAATAGATCCAATCGACGAGACTAGATTGATGAGCGTCGCTGCGTTTTATATCTTGTTCCGAACGAAATTTGGTATGTTCGGTGAAGCGTGCGCAACGCTAGCGACGCCCCCATGTGGGCACCGCGGGGAATAAAAAGCCAAATTAATTCTTCGATCTTTTATTTTCGTCTAGCTCGCGGTCGGGACGAGTGCAGCTGGTTCTCGGAAGGATCCTCCGCGCCGGGTAATCTCACTGCGTATGCCGAACGGTCTTTTCTTTTTGCGCGCGCAGTACCTCCCTCTCGGGTCTTTTTATTATTTTACCAATTTCAGGCCCGTCGCCGATTATCCATCCGCCTGGCTATCCGATACACTTACACTCTCCAAATGCGATTGCCATCGCGCATCGAGTCATTCTGCTTCGCCGATTGATTTTAACGAGTTAAGGAACCCGTTCCTCTTCCCCGAATCATCGCTTCTTCCCCCACCCCGAAACCTGCTTTTTCGCGTTCCCATTTCATCGGCGAAATTGTTCATTTGAATACGATCAGTGATTTATTTTCGGCTGGCGTCTTTTGTGGCCCGCTATCTATCACTGGAGACAACATTTCGATTTTTCAAATTGGTTCGGTGTATGAACCAATCTTACCGTCTGCTCCTACGCTCGGTTAAAATCTTCTTCTCGGAATATGATATTTCCTTTTTTCACCTTCTCGTTTCGCTTACGTGCTTTCTGAATATTTTTTTTCACTTTAGAAAATTACATTATCTCCGTCAATTTATACATGGTGCTGCAAGACAAAAAGGAGTGTTGCTTTTTCGATAAAATTTTAATCATAATTCAAATTGTATATACGATTTGAAAAAGTGATAAATTATATAACCTGTAGAAACTTTCAGATATGCACTTTGATTGTAATTGCATCAATTAGATCTACAATGTAACGTAACGGGAAAAAGAAAAAAAATGCTTCGTTCAATCTAGTTTAGTTGAATATTCAGAATGTAATGTCATTTTTTAAGCTTATTTTATATGTCATAAAATAGAATAGCAATAATTACAATTATTAATGCTAATTTATGACTTTTTACTGGAGGTGAAAAAGAGTTTTCGTAGCTAAATGAGATTCAAGCAAAATATGAAAAATGAAAAATACATGAAGTATTATATCGAAATAGAAGCATTTTTTGTGCGTATTGGATAATATTGTATATATTTATTAGAATATACTGGATGTTGATACAAAAGTCATTGTTTTGTCAGAACATATTCCCTTAAAACAATAGATGCATTACAAACTAAACTATTAATTTGACCAAAATCTGGCCTTTGTTCTGGTAATCCTAACCGAGTTCTCACAACTCGGTTTATTTAAACATAGAGTGGATTATGTAAATACACCGAATATAATGACATCGAGTTCCTTTCAAGTGGATTTGTCCATAGCTGGCCGTCCAAACAGCCAAAGTTATTCTCCGGCGATATAAAAAGCCGATTCAATTGAAAGACAAAAAAAGTGCCTTTCTCACTGAATTTAACAGTACTCTGATATTATAAATCGTTGCAAAAAGAAGTTCCGAGAAGCACGTAATATTTGCTTTTCATTGTTTACTGGCGTATCAAGCGCGATAACGCAAAAATTAATTATTCCCAATGATAATCACGGCGATTCGTTGAACGAGTTCTTGACGAGCTTCGCGTTGTGTATCGTTTGGCGAAGAAGTCGAGTCGAATAGGTCACGATGCGAGAGAGTCTGGCTTGCTTTGTCCCGGCGTTATCGGAAACAGCCTTCTCGTCTAACGTCAAAGCGGAGTGCGAGTTGAAAAGAGTGTAATTTCGCGCGAGCGACAGCTCCATTTCTCAAACGCAAAGCAGCGCCTTTTTTCTCCGGCTTCTCTCCTCCCCCGGAAAACAAAGGCGGGTCCGGGGTACATCGCTACGTTTTGACATGTCGGGTCCTTCCGAGAAACTGGCGAATTATCGTCAAGTCTGCGCTCAAACGTTTCGCATTCTTCGCTTTGTTCATTTGGCCTGCAAGGTCAGCCGATGGGTGCAGATGCGCGCATGGAAATGAACATCGCGAACTTGATTTACGACATTTCGGCCGAAACCAGTCGAACGATCATTTGCGCACAAGCTCTTTCGCGATTGTATCGCAGGAGACCATTTGTTTTCCTTCGCCTTTGTTGTGATAACGTTGACGGAAGTATCATCTCCTTTACAAGAAACATGATCGACGATAAATCAAACGCACCGGAGAGCGGCACAGAATCGATTGATAAGCTAATCGTACCGCGCACTTATGTAACTTGATTACGCATCGATCTACTGTATTAGGATCATATTTCATACATCTTGACTTTTTCGTCTATTTTTAGTACCGACACTAAACTCGGATAGACAGTGCCTTTGAAAAATCATAATAACTCATTTCGTTGTTATTCGAGCTGCGGGTTAATGTATAGTTTTATTTATCTCTGTTGCTAACATTCGTGTTAAGGTGCGGTTTCTCTGAATGCGAGTATAAAGTAAGAGACTATGTTGAAAAATATGCTTCAATAAATATTGAATAACTAAGTATATATAAATGATTCGTCGTAAAAATAGTTACTTTAATGATAACTCTTATGTATAAGTCATTTTAACGATCAATTATGGCGCAGGTGTAATAAACCATTTCTACCATTTTGCCATCAAACATGTTAATTAGTGGAATATTAATTAAGTCAACTTTTTGCTTTGTGCGTTAAATTTATTGAGTAAAACTCTTGATTATATTCAGAATTTGTAGTAATTGTTTCCACATGCCAAATATAAAATGTTGTGGGTAATAACATATATTAATTTAATTATTTCAGTTGCTTCATTTTATATTGGAAGAAAGTATGGAGGATTATTGTATACAAATTTTCAATATATAACAGTGAACAATTTTTATATACATTTAATCTTGAATTCATTTCAAGAAAAAGCTAAGAAAAACTGATATTTATATGTAAAGAGAGATCGTATTACTTGAAATGCATTATTAATTTGATAGAAATGAACAAAGTTGTGTTATAATAAAAATCAATTTTTATTAAAATAATTGTATTAAAATTCAAAGTTTTTGTTGAAAAAGAAATTTTTATAACAAAATCATTGTACTCAAATAAAAAATAATTTCTTCTTTTACGAGAGTTTTTTCAGAGTTTATTAACTTGTTTATTTTATTACTTTTATATAGCAATTTTACGAATTCCATTAATTATGAAAGTTTATGAATGTATTTATATTATTTTTGTCACGATCCACGTCGTCTGATTTTTCATTCTACAACTTTTCTCAATTATCATAAGAATGTATTATTTCTAAATGAATGCAGTGTAGTAGGTGGAAATGTCTATACTTTTTGGAGTGGAAAATTGTAATAATTATAATTTCTTAATTTAGAAACTTAAGAATTGTCCCATAATATTTAGATGAATGTTTTTAGTGTTATGACAGTAGATTACATCTAAGTACTGTCGAGTATCTGACAAGTTGTGCCAAGAAAAAACTAACAAATTTATGACGATGCTCAAAACTACGAATTAAGACTATAATCTATAAAATATGCTGAAGCGCCAACATGTTGATACAAGTCTTCTTTTCTGATACTTAAGTAAAATGATCTCTTAACTGAGAAAAACGGTTTTTGACAAGAGTACACGGGTAAAACGACTCTTTCACGGATGTAGTGATTCTCTTACTTAAGTGCGCGTGTAAAATGATCTAATATTCACGTGATTATCTTTATAAAAGTAAATGCTAAAAGGACCCCTAAATTGATGTATAATTATTACCATACTTAGACACTGATATTTTTTTATTTTTATTTATTATTATTTTTATTATATTTATTTTATTATTTATTTTATTATATTTTATTTATTATTATTTTTATATCGAAAAAAATTTGACCTAACGA
>JABFQD010004419.1:0-11821 GCA_022817045.1 Psix sp. ZL-2020
AACATATATATTATGAATTGAAAAATAATATGGAAATTATTCCGAAAACTATTTTTTTTATTTTGTTAAAAAAATTTCAAATTCATAATGAAAAAATAGCTCAATGATTTTAAGTCAGAAAATGTTTCAATTTTTTTACAATCATACAAAAATGTTTATTAGAAAAGTATCAAAATGGCTGAAAAGATTTCTACTTTTAAGAACAAATTTCGAAGTCATGTTTTCATTAGACATTAGATGTTAATAACAATTTATCAAAGGTATTATACAAATGTCCAATAATGTTTCAGAAGATGTTCAAAAATATTTTATTTTTGCAGTGATATTATTAAATAGATTAAATATCATAAAAATATTAAATGCATTCAATTATTGTATAAAAGATACAGATTCGAAAAACGAGAAAATTGTTAATCATTAATCTTAACAATATTGTTTTTTAGCTATGGTTATGACAAGGAATTTTGTTTCTTAAATAATTTTTGCCAAATTGGAGAATATGTCAAGACTCGAAATGGTGTTGTAGCAAAAATCTTAAAACTCTTATTACGGTAGGTAAAAACATTTGAATCCAAAGCCCCTGTTTTATGATCAGAAAAATTTATCTGATTGAAGTTTTTAACTTTAAATATCATGAAAATTTTTTTTATCACCTAAAACGATAAAAATCTAAATAATAGGGTATTATCAAAAGTTATGAAAACGTATGAATACCTCGTTAAAAGAAACGATAAATTAAATAAATCTAAATTTTATATGGATCAGAAGAGACGAAAATCTTTCAAATAATATCAGTACTATTTGAAAGTTTATAGTTATATCCAAAGTTTAATTCGAAGTTTTGGAATGATTTTTTTCACAATTTTAATGGCCATCCAAGTGCAATGATACGTGCAAAGTTGCATGAAGCACATGTAATAAGTAGGGAAGTTATGGCGTTTTACTATGGTAAAACCTCGTTTTCTTGCGTTTCAGAGCAGATTGGTATAATGTCCCCGACAATTTTCATATAATTTCTTTTTTATTATTTATTCGGATATCCATGTACAATGAATCACGCAAAGTGGCATGGAGCACATGAAGTAATCAGTGAAGTTATGGTGTTTACTATAGCAACATATCGTATTTTCGTATTTCGTAGCAAAGTATGTCGTTTATTATGGTAAAAACACATGAGTAACTTATTTTCATGAGTAACATGCTCCATTACTCTTTTCGATGTTTATTTTTATTATTTTTTTTTTGCTGATGAAAAAAACAAGATATTGAACGTCCGAAATTTCAATCACATAAATTTCATGTTAATAAATATTCAATTTTATTGGTTGCAGATCATCCATCAGAAATGAAACGTCATTCATCGATCCTCTTTTATGCCAATTCTATGCTAATCGTTGCCCATTGGATTTTGTTGGATTTAACGACTTCGTAAAATTTTAAGAGAGGTCTTGTTTTCTAACCGCAAAATTGGAAATGAAACTAAATATATACTTAGTTCTATGCATTTTATCAACGTTGTAATCGGTTCAAACCGAATAGAGATATCAATTCTGTCTTATATTGATTAGCTACAATATTACAGTAAAATATCATCATTATCATATCTATTTTCGATTGAATGATAATCTGTACAATGACAATGTATGTAAAAATACTTTGATATGAAAATAAAATGTAAGATTCTAAAATAAATAATAAACTTAAATACAATAAATTTTAAGCTTCAGTGTGAACCTAAATTAATTCGAAGTTATAATAATATTATGTGAAGATTGATTATTGTTAATTGTATTAGATTTATTATACGTATGCAAATTTAACGATATAAAATGAAGGCATAGGCTCATAGCTGGGAATGTAGGTACATTCCGGAAATTTTTATTGAATTTAATCAATTAATGAGCGACAAAGTTTTTTGCCAAAAATAAAATTATTAAAGCGTAACAAAACATTAGTATCCAGCTATAAAATAATATTAAGTTATAAATATCAATTTTGAATTAAACTTAAATGGAAGGCTATAAATGTATAAGCATATATATTGTTGTATATCAAAGCAATGCATTCATAGAAAGTGCAATATAACTGAAATTACATTAGTGTCAGAATTAGAATATTTTGTGAAGATTCGATGTTTATGCGGTAGTAATAAATGCAATAAATTAAAACAAATAATTAAAATAGAGTAAGTGTAAACAGTTGGAATTAGAATCGCGATGTAGCCGATTTGAGCTTTAGAAATAAATAGGACAAAGTAACCGATGTGCCATTAGTGTTCATTGCTTTAATGAATCAATACCAATAATTTCATAAGACTACACATTCTTTTATATTTTATGAATGAAATTAGATTTTATTAATTTTTCAGTAGATTGGATTATCATTACTTTGACAATGTAAATTTGTATTAGATATTATTTTAGGCTTAAAATAATGAGCTTATAAGAAATTTCACACAGTAAAGAGTCGAGAGTATGATCACTACTTATCAGTTTAATAAAAGGATAAAGTTTAGCTTATTGCAGATTGAGTCGTGGTTTTTACATAAAAAGGGGTATTTTATTCTTCATTTAGCTAAAGGGATTGAGTTGGATAAGTTTCTTTATAAATACTTACGTATAGGAAAAAGAACTGTGGAATTGTTTTGAAGAGAGTCCCAAATTAATCGTTTTTGTATATGGTGGATCTGTGTGTCCATGCAAAATAATGACATTTTTAAATCTTATACTACAAAAATCTTATTGAAAATATTGCTTTTTTGAATTTTCTAAATATTTGCCTTTTTAAATAAAGCTTCATTCAATGAACAATCTGAAGTAAAAGCAAAGCGAAAAGTACAAATTTATCTATATTGTCAAACACCGTTGACTGCTATTGTGGATATATAGATTTTAAATGTATTTTCATTTATGGTTCCTATAAACTCGAAAGTTACTCATTTTATAGATAGTATTTCAAAAATAAATATTATTTAAAATTAAAATATTCATGAGAGTTCTTCAGTTACTTGGCATTTATTTTTTAAGTACTATGCTGGGCTTATTATTAAATTACATTTTATAATTTGAAGTTTTAATTTAAAATTATTGTAATAATAATTTAACTTATAGATCAAAATAATAGCATACGCTTAATTTAGCACATATCTGGATATCATTATGTCAGTCCGTCAGATAGTCTAGCCATTTCTCACGATGCATGTTGTTGGCGCTTGGCTTCATGAAGTATCTTGTAACGACATGTGACAAAGTCGAAAATTGCATTCTAATTCTTCTTTGCTGCAAAAATTGACAAAAATGTGATTATATTGCCATCATTGAGGTTTTTGTTACTGAGTCCAGGACGGTAATAATATTGTTAGAATATGGTATATGATGAAGCATGTATGATATTTAAATACGGTAGTGTTCCGATGACGAAAAAGACCGCTTCCAAATAGCAATTAGAAATAGCGTCTTCTCACGTCCAGATTATGTTGACAATCTGTTTATTATATCAGTTATTTGATTCAATAGAAATGCCTTTTTTTCACAGTTAGATTCAGTACTAAAAAGCAAGCGCTTTACTTAGTTAATATCCCTTAGCAGGGGAGAAAGGGAAACTGAAAAAAACATCCAGTCATTCCTCCACTTCAGCAAGTCTATGTTTTAGTATTCCATGTTAGAAGAAAAAAAAGTACGTAGAATAATGATTCTCCTAAGTTGAAATCACAGTTATGTAATAAAAAGAATTACTTTCTGTTGATTTTTTATGATGATGAATTAACCTGACAAAAACTTCTGAGAACTCTCTCTTCGCATAAGCTTCATAATTTGGTATACATGTCTTAAAACGTTCAGTTTTTGCTTATTAATTGATTTTTATTAAATATACAGATTATGTAGATTCTGCAAGCCTTAGCTTCCTTGAAAACACAAAACAATTTCAATAAAATAGATAATAATAAATAGATAATAATGATAATAAAAAAAAGTATATTACATAATGAGTTTTTCCGAGTTGTGTACGATATTTTACGTTTCGAAAAAATAAAGCATGTTGGTAGCCCGCAGGAGCTACCTTTATTTTTTGTGCTTCATTTTTTTGGAACAAAAATATCGTACACAACTCAGAAAAAATTGTGTTTAGGTTAACAGCTTTGCGCGCTGCCAACTTAAAATTCGTTTATTCCTCGTTATGTAATATACTATTATTTTGGAGCTGCCTCAATTGATTTTACGGGAAGCTTCTCAACAATAAATTGAATAATTAATTTTAAATTAGGAGTAAAAGCTTAAATTTAACTGTTGTATATTATTAACGAAAATGGAATGATTAACAAAATTTAATAATGATTTCGTTGTGGGTCACCGACTCGAAACCAACACGCTTTGCTAGATAAATAATCTCAATTTTAAATCTAAATTTTACGTTTCTCAATTCTAATATGGCTTCCACCTACGTCTAATACCAGTACTGTGGCTCACATCGAAAACTAACACTGTATTGCGGCTCTTGCCAGCTATCCAAAAAAATGGTTCTAACCTTATACCTCGTGGCTTTCGCCAGCTCCTAAGCCCTTTTCCCAGCTCGGTTTCTTAACCAAAAATGACGAAAATGACACGCGCTCGCCTTTTTCTACCTGCACGCCAAGTGGCGACAGACTAACCATAATTTTTTGAATTTAATAAATTTTAACTTAAACAACTTTTTTATCGCAATAAGAACTCAAAATTATTGCGATAATTGTTGCCGGATTCGTTTTTTCAAAATAATACGTATTTCGTTTTTATTTAAAGTTACAAAATTTAAGTATGAAAAGTGTGGTCTCTTTGTATAGGCAAGTTACCTTGTCGACCATAAGTGTTTGCAAAAATTAAATTGAATGGAAAAACTAGACAGAGGAATTTCTTCCTTGTGTCTTCCCGATTCAGAATATATATACATTTGCATCAATTAATTATTTAGTTTAGTTTGAATTTCAATAAATTGTCCGCATAGCAACAATTGTGATATTATAGATGCTAGCCGGCATATGAAAAATACTTATCTTCTTTATATAATGTTAATTTTTAGAAAAAAAAAAAACAATCAGCAATTTAAATTAATATAAAATAATTCGTATTCACTCAATTCTATGTTAAAATGAATTATTATTTTTTATTATTTATTAATTTTATTTTATAAGTTTTTGGCGCCACTGTACCAACATTAAAAGTTCCGGCCGCTGTCGCCAGTCATGACGGTGTAAATAGTAGTGAAGTGCGCGAGTGACAGGTTATAGTCTCTAATGGGGTACGATTTCGTAGATACCAAGCCATAAAAAATTTACTATATCATTTGACAGTTTAATGTTAGAAAGACGTGTTTAGGACAGGTACTCGCGAGCTATAAATGATCTGGGAAGATACAAAAATCATCGAAATAATAATCAGAGTTTCAAATAAATTGAATAATATTTATAACACAGTATGTGGCTACAGCTTCCATTTAGAAGATAAAATAATAATAACTTACTTTTATTTGCTTCTGCCCAGATAGCTCTGCCAGAAAAACCACAATAAAGATAAAGTTGTAAAACGTACCTTTTGAAACGTCTTCCAAAAACCATAATACTTTCCAGAAAGCTTAATTTTATGGATAATAAAATACTTACACACAATACTCTCTAACACTCTTCCTGTCGCGTCCAGCAAGCGGATTAAATGGTCGGAGGATGCTAATAGGCTACCCTTAGACAACAATATCAAAGATTATCTTTTTCATAGGCAAGGAAATATTTCTTTGCGAATATAGTTTTTATAAACGAGTATGAAAATGTTTAAAAGTAGTTTAATAGCTGCTTTAATCGCATCGTCACGAACTCTGTATGGCTTTAGGCCTTTGCCGGTCTTGGTATCACGTAGAGCTGTGAGTAATTTTTTTGCGCTAATTGCCTGGAACCTTTTCTATAACGAGGGCCTAGTTATATCCGCCTGTCGAACAATTTTTGACTAAATGGCGCTTAAGATAAACCAAAAAGTAGTGCTATGCATTTTCAATGTCCAGTGACGCCATGTATAAATTCACTAGCATTAGTTTGACCACAGTTCGCCAATCCTCCAGTTTAAAATGAGGGGGTATGATATATTCGATTAAATCCTTTAGATTGAGAATGAACCTCATATCCTCTGAAGATTTTTTAATTAAGAAATAACTAAATAAAAACTAGTTAGGAGACGAGTTTGTTTCAATGATGGCTCCCTTTGTAAGGAAGCGAGCGATCTCTTTGTTGCACAAATTGAAAACGCTCAGCTAAATCGTCGGTTCCATCAGTGTAGATCTAGGTGAGGGTCACAAAACAAATGAAATTGAATATCTGGAAATAATCGTCGATACTGTGCGATTGTTTGTTAATTTTTTCGTGTTATGAACAATAATGCTCACACGCCCTGTAGAACCTACCGATGTTCTTGCCGGTGGTTTTGTGATTAGTGGTTTTCGGCTGACATAGAGTTTCGAGATGTTTTTGCTTGTTGCTGATGAGTTGGCAAGCTTAATCGGTAGGACTAAGACGTCTTCGCACACGTTGGCTAGTTACTGAGCTTCGGTACTGATGGTACCTTAAACAAATCATTTGCAACTTATTCGACAGCTTGTGCATTCTTCCCCTCGTCTGTAAATATGTTCTCAAAAATTCACTCATCCATTAGAGTGTTATCCGCCACGTTCTTGTCCACTTAATTCAGAGTCAGTATGATGATCGACGTACCAACCTAAGCAGATGTTGATAATCAGCTAGCAGATGCATCTCGCCGGCTACTTGACTTAGAGTTGCGCTAAATTCTGACGACATAACCGCTTTTAATTCTGATTTTACAGGCACAGACATCGCGGATCTAAACGCATTCATACTAGCAGCTATCTGGATTTGAGATTGACACTAGTACTCATCTTTCTTCAACGTTGTTGTCGATCTCTTTAAAACCGCAATTAGAAATACATTCCATTCCAAAAGTTCTAGAATCTCCAAGTCATATTTCACTGCATATTTCGGAAGCAGATTTCGGAGCTCTCTCTCTAATCCTAAGATCACCGTCGATTTAGCAAAGTGTCGAATCGATGGTGCCCAGGCCAAATCGTGTATAGGCTTCTGTTTTAGGCTAAAAAATTTTATCCCGACTTAATCCTCTCCGCCCAATTCCTCCACCTGCTCAACTACGCTGTTATCTGTGACAATATTCCCTCCATGAAGTTTCGTTACTACTTTGAAGTGAAAAGAATAAAAAATGTAAGAGCGCAAGAAATTAATTGGTTACGTTTTCTCTGTCTCTAGCTGGAGTTGACGAAAAAGATACTCCTGGTTTTTGGCCTCAGTTTTTACAAATCGTCTAATCATATGTGTTATTGCATGGGTTTTCGTACGTCACTACGGATTCAACCGTTTGTGTCTCATTCGACGCTCGAAGGAGATGAAGAATCTTTCTACTGAGTTTGAGACAAACCGTTGTAGAGCCGCTGAATGTGCAAGCGTCGAGAAACTAAATCTTGTGCGTCCAATCGTTCACGCGACCTCTGGTAATGGGAAGACATGTTTGTTACTCCGACGTTGTTCTAAAAATTATTCTAAAAGTTGTTCTAAAAGATTAACCAAGAACTTTGTTGTTATACATTGGAAAATAAAGCAATAGCATAAGACGCACGCATAAATGGAGCCGTGCAACGATCCGCGAAGAAATTTCAATTGCAACATTAGTAAACTTTTATCCGGACGAAGACAAGGACCTCGTTACAATCAGTTTTTGTTTGAAATTTTTTCCGATTTCTTCAATATTTTACTATTACTGATTTCATAATCAGATCTCTTATCGTAATCTAATCGTAGTACATGCCGTTTATGTGGTCGCTCGCGCCATTATTTGCAACCTGTTTTTTATCGCTAATTAGAACACGATTGAATAGTTCGTAAGTATTTGTAGAGGAAAACATAAGATTCAAGAAAACGATTAGAATTGCTTCTGAATCGAACGTACAATTTTTATATCGTTAAATTATTCTACAGATTAATTTTTACTCTTTAATGTATCATTTTACTGTCTAACTTCATTTTTATGTGTAACTTAACTAAAAATTTTTATTTTATTTCATTTATTATCCCTTGTTTTATTCCAGTAAACTGTTTTTTGTAAATTATTATGTAAACTGAGATTTTTTCTAATTCTCAAAATGTGTCTGTTTGGGAAAATGACGGCAATAAACTGTTGTCCAGATTTTTATTCAGTCATGCTTGGGCTGTATAGCACAATGGGTCCCTCCGTTACAACTATGACTTATATGTAGGGTCTGGGATACTTGATATCTCTTGCTTTGTTCTGAATGTTATTTGCCCTTCCAAACATCTTTCCGACGATGAGCAGGTGATGTTAGTTTTTATTTACATAATTCATTAGGATTACGGAAAATTAAACGTAAACATCTTAGCGACCAAATTTCTGTTAATAAATTTCGATGAATTACATTAGAGCTATAATTTATCGACTTAACACATATCTTAGCCGATAGCTCTGCAAATGTTACATTAGATTTATTTTAATAAGAAAATAAAATTTATTTTCAATGCCCGGAAATAAAAAATTTGTCGGTTACATCATTGCCAATGACGCAAACCTCATCCTTTTTTGAAATTCTATTTTGAATTTCTGAATTATCTTTTTAGTCATTTCGAATACATATTTCATTCTTAAATAATTTCAATTTTCTACATACGGACGTTCCTTATTATAAATATCACAAATTCAGTCCTTATCTATGAATTTTAAAGAAATATAAAAACGATATGTATAATTAAATTGAACATAACGACTTATCAATTAATATCACAGCTTAAAATTTATCATTTTTGAAATCTATTCTCATTTAGTCGGAAACTGAAAAAAATATTATTTTTGAAGACAGCTTCTTTCATTTTTACCAAAAATCTTGTCATTTAATTCTGGTTATCAGTATTAAACTGCAAATGAATTATATACATTTGCATAAAACCATAACTATGATGTTTTTGAATTTATGATAATGAATCTATTTATGTTAGCAATGATTCACTCAAATAACTTGATTAAAATTTTCAAATAAAAAATTCTAAATTAAAAGTAAATGATTTCACGACAACCTCTAACCTTTTTCCATTTGCAACCATCTCGTTTACTATCAGTTCTTAGAGCTACATGATATAATACACATATCTAATTCCTGTATTTTTTCTTCAGTGTTATTCAAAATTTCTAATGGATGTATTTCATGTATATGTAGAACAGAGCTCAATAATCAGTTATTGACATTTTTACTAATAATTTAAAAACACAGAATAGTTTACTCTAGCGATCAGAAATGTGAATCTGATATTGAAAACGGTAAAATACAATAAATAATGATTGAACAAGGGTATCAGATATTGACATAAGCATTTTAAATTATTCATTTTTTGGGGAACATGTTGACCGAAAAAACTACATAAACTCATAGAAAGAAAACCCCTTTGTGACATGAAACAATAAACGTCTAAAATTGCAGAAAACTGCAAAATAAAAAAAATAACATAAGCTCACACCATCAATAATAACGAATATATACATTTTTAATATAATATTAAATTATCATTTTAGGTATAAAATAACTCCTGACTTACTCAAGAACGAACTTTTTGTAAGTTTGTTCTTGTAAGTTATATTTAGCTGAAATATAAAGCGTTAGTACAGTTTACTACATTCTGTCATTATCGATTGATGGTCATGACCGATCATCATAGCTTCTTATTTTAAGAGCATCTTAAAAACAAAAAAAAGTTCTTGTAAGCATGCGCTGGTCATATAGAATTTTAGACGAAAAATAAAATAAAATGAAATATAATGGAGTGAAAACACGAAAATGAGAATAAAAAGAAAAAATATAAGTGAAAAAAAAGAAAAAATGGAAAAGAACACAAAATGAACAGAAAAAAAGCTTATTATAAAAGAAAAAGTTAATCAATGTGAGAATAAGAAAATGTTAGGAATATCTAAATAACACCTATGCAGTTGGATATATATAAACACGTTATCTATTTAAATTTCGTAATTTACATGATTTCATAAGAAGTGACTGAGATCAGATATAGAGCGACAATTTATACACTGCTAAATGTGTTTCGAATAAAAATGTAACTAGACAGTTACTACAACAATTTTCAAGGTTAAATGTTACCGACTTGTCATTTGAGTTATAATGTTGATTATTAAAAAATACATAAGATTGTTTACATTAACATAAAATACAGGAGAATAGCCAGATTGCACCTTCACAGATTGCCTATTGAATATATGATACAATATAAAATTGTCCAAAGCTGGCTTTCGCCGCGGACCTTCTCACCTCGTAACTCAGCTAAGTTAGCGGAGATGGAGATTTGCTCACTCCGGACCTTTTCGACCTCGGAATGATTTTCTATGCTCTATTTTAGCAGACTTTTTCGACCACGTCTTAAGAGATTCTAGCGATAGACTTTTTTAACCATGTGACCAAAAGTATCAGTTTTTTTAAGATCGACTCACACTTCCACTCTGTTAAAAAAAGCCGCGATTTCTAGTACTCCAGACTTTTTCAGTCTACTGATCAGGGCCTTCAGACGTTTCTGTCTAGAAAACATCTTTTCCGACATTTTTATATGTCGGAAAAAAGATCGTGACGGGACACTTACGATTTTAAGCTCGGAACAGCTACTGATTTTCTTGCCACAAGCTTGCGCTATCATAGGCGGCAGTGGTCTGGTTCCCGACAATTACCTCACTCTTTTCTCTTTCACAGATGGAGACTTTATAAAATCAAATAAGTTGTTATACTAGTTTTGTTATACGAATTTTAGAAAAGATTTAGTAACCGTGAATTCTAAACGAGACCTTAAGAACTTTCAAAGATATTGGCTTATAGATGCTTGCAAAGATAAGGCGTTAATGATGGCACTAATCTTGCAACCCAGAAATCCAAGCCACTAAACATTACGGTTTAAAATTGCTGTACAGATGATGAAAAATTGTAGGAGCCCTAATACCGTATAGCACTTAGTGACTAAAAACGCAGTTTGCGGAATTGTGCGCAAATTTTAACAGAAGAATTTTATTAAAAAATTGATGAATTTTCGTGAGTTAGACAACTAAAA
Source organism: Psix sp. ZL-2020 (assembly GCA_022817045.1). NCBI lineage: Eukaryota > Metazoa > Arthropoda > Insecta > Hymenoptera > Scelionidae > Psix > Psix sp. ZL-2020. The sequence continues at coordinate 11,150 of JABFQD010004419.1, forward strand.
CTGATAACTAGAGACAAGTAGGTAGAGTCACTGAAAGTTTGTTTTTTAACAAATTTTTCTATAAAATCATAACTTATTTAATATGACACTTCCTAATATTTTATAATTTCATTGTATAAATGATAATTAAATAGTATCAATAGAAAATGTAAATAAATGAATGAAATAGCTATTTTATTTTGATACAGGGAGAAGAGATACTCAATTTGATTAATGTATTGTAAATTTCTTACTTTCAAGTGTTTTCTTAAATGTAATACGATTTTCTTAGTTTGAGTAAGGCGTCAGAATAATCCGTCACATTCAGTCATTGGCGATTGATGACAATGAACTTATCATCATTGCCTTAATGTTAGAACACTTGAAAGTCGAAAGAGAGATTCTGGAGGCACGCGGTTGGTAATAGTTTGTTCGCAAATTCATCTAAAGAAAAGAAAACGAAACGAAAAACGCAGAAAAAAAGAAACAGTTAATCGAAATTAGAGTATTTAAAGAAAATAGAAGAACTTTAAAGAAAATATTAAAAGAAACAACAAAAATAAACTGACCCAAGTAAAAATTTGAACCAGGTTTAAGCCTGAAACTGGCCAGATTTTACTGATTTCTGGTCTGGCTGTACCAAGGAAGACTAACCCTAAACTAACTAGCAACGTCACGCACTGTGTCCCTAGT
>JABFQD010004420.1:0-11821 GCA_022817045.1 Psix sp. ZL-2020
TAAATAAAAATGTTCCTATTTATTTCAGATAAGGAAAATTCATCTTTGAGTTATTTTTATTTACTATCTTCAATTTAAATTAAAAAATTTGTAATGAATAATTTATATATAAACTTAAAGAAATTTATTTATAAATTTTCAACGGAATAAGGTTTTGTTAAGTTTAACTGCTTTACTAAATGTGACAGTATTAAAAAAAGTTTAAGTTTCAAATCACCATTATTATGATTATTTCAAATCAATTATTTAGAAATTAAGTAATTTTAATAAAAAAAAATGTAAGTAATAAATTTAATTGTCTTCTTGTTAAGTCTTGCAAAACGCTGCAACTGTTCTCTCTTTTGATTTATTTTCTATTTTAAAATTAATTGTGGTTATTTCTTTTATATTTATATAATCTTTATCGAATAAAAAATGCGATTGCTATTGAACGTTTCACTTTTGTTTTGAACGAGTCACCGCGTTCATTTTACATTCACGAAAAGGACATAAACTTCGAGAGTTAAAAACGCTGAAATATTACGCAAAGAATTTGAACCCGCGTGCATGGACTAACGCAATTATCCGCAAAGATCGTATGCGATTTATTCGATCTAAGTTTTTTCTTTGTATTTTACATACAGCTTTTCACCATTTCGTTATTCCTTCACATTATAAAGTTGCGCAAATTTCAGACCGAGATGCAATAATTCGTAAAATCTCGCTAACGTGATTATGACATGACTCATGCATTATTTGTTTCGTTCAATTTTAAATGGAAAGTTAGTTTTAAACTCGGTCGAAAGTGTTATATATATAGTTTATACATCTAAAACTATGTATATGCTTTACATCTAAAAGAATTCTTTTTTAATTTTGATGTTGACGTTTAGTGAAGACGGACTTCATGTATTATTTTATGACGACACCGAATATTGTATAAACCAAGAATTTTGCTGTTGAAATTTCATGTCTAGTTCAAACGACCTGAACTAGGAATAAGTATAATTTCATGTAGTATATGAGTTCAAATAAGCCAGCCTTTCGAAACATTTGTCTTTCTTTATTCAAGTTTTCCGATCGCAATTTTTCCAACTTTTCTATCATATTTTTTTAAACCGTGAAAAATAAAAATTATATTTGATGTAAAATAAAAACTATAGATATATTTTTTCCTTTTTTTCAGATAACAAACTTACTAAAAAAATTGATTTTGGTTCATCAAAAAACTAAACTAACATTTTTCAAAATTGTATTATTTTCAATAAGGTTAATTCAATAAAATATAAAAATACATAATACAGAGCAACTAATATTTATTTCCAATAAAAAACCGTTATTTAGAAATCGCGTTGTTTGAAAATGTTAAAAGTTTTTGTTTTAAAAGTCAAAACTTGGGAAAAATGCCAAATTGGATTGTTTAATAAAAATAAATATTGTTTTGGTTATACCTTGACTTTTGTTTGTTGACAGATTCGTCAAACATGTACGTCAAACAAGAGCTGGTACGATCTTGGGAAAAAATTCCTCGGAAATTTGCTGATGAGATGAGTGATATTCACAGAAATGACATTTTGTTAAACTTGGCACTCAAAAGTTCGCAAATTAGCGTTGTTCGCAAGGTACAGACGGTCAAACTTATGCTGCGATGGATCTAAGAAACGTTTCTCTTTTAGAGTGGGAATGGTACCTTAAGAACCGGTTCTTCTTATAGTAAGATTTTACACCCCTCCATCAATGTACGGTGTACTTTCTTGATTTTTAGCAATGCGCTTTTGATTAGTTAATTTAAACAATCGAATTTCGTTCGTATGATTCACAGAATTAATTTTTAATGGAAACCGTGATTTGAAAGTTTACGGTGCATGTGAATCAATATTTAATATCAGGGACATATAGAAAACCGCTATTTTAATTCTATAGACTCACAAAGTATTTCTGAAATTTATTGAATCTTTAAACAATTATAAAATCAAAATAATAATAAGTAATTTGAAAAAATATTTTTGACGATGTTAAATTTGACGCTGTTTATTAATATAAAGTTAGGGGGTGGAATCATTGATGAGGTTATGTTGAGTGGAGAAAGAATTTTTTTTAAAAAACTTAAACTAAAAGATATTAAAATTATTTCCGGAAGATACTGAGAAAATAGTATTAATAGAAAAAGTAATATTAATATAAATTCTACTTCGTTTAACAAAAAATAGTGACTTATTTTTCTAATATATTGATAAACTAAATAATATTAGAAATTTATAACTAGATAGGTGATAATTTGTAATTTTATGGTAACAACAAATATATAAGATGTCCGGTGCATTAAAAAATCATGAATTTATCCATATAATAATTTCAATTGGAATATAACAATAAGTAAACCAACTTTAAGTTTACACCACTTTAATTAACTTGAACAGAATTGAACTATATTTCTGTAGTCAAACAATATGCCGAGTACAAATAAATCACAGTCAAACTTCGAATACATAACTCATCATTGAAGTTATGATGAATTTAACTTCTTTTTAATTAAAAAAGTTATTTAGTATTTTTCATTTTTTCCGAAAAACCAATCTTCTAAAAGGTATGAATAATGTCGTTAAAGTTGAGAAAAATGATACCTTTTGATTTTTAAGTATCAAGTTTGACATTTTGTCATGATATTCTCTAAATTTAGTTGTATTCTTTTTACTATTCGATGTATTTTTAGAATATCCACAGAACATTATTTTTTATCATTAACTATTTCAAATCGTATTCAAATGGCTTTAAAAAAAAAAAAAAAAAAAAAAAAAATTCTAAAAATTATTATCAAAATTAAAAAAAAAAAAATTTATTAAGAATTAATAAAAAAAATATATAATAAAAAATAATATCTGGCGAACCCTAGAAATTATTTATCATATAATTTTTAGAATTTAGTCATGTGTATTATTTTTTTATAAGTGACAATGTACGCATTTGATGAAATGCCGACGTTGGTAAACGATGTTGGGACAACTTTGTCATATAACATTGGCTTTTAGTTACAAGCCAACGCAAATCCAACTATCATCCGACGTTAAAGAACACCATCAATACAACTTCGACAACTTCATACCTACATAGTCACGACTGTATTGTTCTGCATAGATCGTTTGCTGCACTGGTCAAATATCGGTGATTTTCGTATTCGTAAATCGAGTGACATTTTCATTTCATTTTTGGAGCATTTTCTTTGTTTCATTTTTTAATCACTTATCTGTGTCATCAGTGCGTCAGCTGATTTTATTTTCAGAATTTTAAGTCCGATTATTTTCGACGTTTGTTTTTATCTTTGTCTGTTAAATCAATTTAATGACTTGCTCCCTTTCACTATTATCATAGATATGCGGGTTATAATTGGCCATCGATTTTGGTAGAAATACTCGTCGGTTTGAATAAATTGCAAAATTTATCAAAACCTGAATCAATCCTTTATTGTTGAAATTAAATTGTTTGCAAAAGGTGGTAACAATTTAATCAACTAGATTCTTAGAAATAATTTCATAATTTTAAAGTCTGTGATTTCATTATATCTCACGCACTGGTATTGAGAACCAATCACCACATTAGATATTGTGCTATGTCAAAAGAGGATTTACTTTTTCAACGTATTACAAATTTGTAGCTAACTTTCTAAAATAAATAGAATTAATTGTTTCACAAACAATAGAAAAATGATTCCAAAAGATACAAACATAAAATATATATTTAAAGTACACATACTGTACTGAATTCTCACTACTTTTTGATGGTTGATACCGTTAAGCGGCCATGCTTTAGTTCCCAGAGACATCGTTGCACAAAATTGAATAGGCTCGCGACTGACACTAAAAAGTCGATACTCCTAGGGCATTCAGCAGACAAACCTCTATGAGAGAACCCTAAGAATTCTCCCAAAGATTGATGCTTTAGGAGAATTCCTACTTCACATAACCTATGCTACTGCAGTAACTTTAACTCCCCTTTCCATGTTAGATTAATTTCAATATTTATTGTAGTAATTATTTAAGCATAATTATAGCCAATGCAAGATGGCAGAAAAGTGATTATTCTGAGCAGGAATTTGCACCTTGAAAATTCAATACACTCCGAGATAAACGCTGATCATTTCAACTTAAATAAGTTAAGTAAAAATTCAGAGTTAATTGAATTAAAAAAGAAAAAAATATCTCAATGAAAGATAACGGGTCGATTGCTTTATTCCGGACATAGAAGCGGTAAACTATGCAGAATGCACAGGTGTCTCATGCCTGTAATCACGATTCATGTTGTTGCCTAATGATTTTAATCTTCAATATTAGCTGGTCGTTACACTCAATGATTCTAACAATTTTCGAGTGTACCTCATTAATGAGCTTTGTAGTTTTATATACAATTTTATTCGGCTGTCTCTATTTAATTAATAAAATTATCAATCGAATAACTCTTGGAAATTAACTTGTCATTATATTACATGTTGATAATTTTGTGGTGTAATGGTTATGAGCATCCAATTTCAAGGATTCTATTAATTGTCTTATGCGACGTAAAAACAGTTTTTTCTAAAATAACATTTAAGCATATTTCTTATGGCTAAGATTAATTCATGAAGCCTAACAACCAAATTCAAAGGAAAGCTAATGCACTACGATATCATTTATCAATAAATCTGAAAAATATGGCTCTATCTAGCTATCCAGCATTTATCTAGCTTTTATATTTCCACTCCAGAATGTGGTAAAAAATTTCTTTGTAGATTTACAGATGATCAGATGGAATAAATAGGTAATCACAGTAAAACAGTTTTGTGCTTACCCTATATTTTCCAGTTGTTCTTACCAATAAGGCTTGGTCATCTGCAGTCAATTTGCAATTTAATGCTGGGAGCATTTATTTAGAACTATCAATCAAAAAAAGTATGATAATTACAATTTCGGAACATGCGAATCTTACTCAAAGTAGAAATCAATTTTAAAACTTTCCTCGATTGGATTGACTTATAAGTCGGTGAGTTTTTGACATATAATTTTGCAGTTAAATCTTTTTGAAACTTTCTATTTTCCATAGAAATATCAAAACTCGATAACAATACTCATATCTCTTTCATTGCAGTTCTAGAAATAGCCCTGAAAACCCTGTTTCAAATAATTACATGAAAATCGTTGGTATTTTATAAAACTGCTGCCATCTGAGTCATTGCCAATAAATACAAAATGTTTTAGATAAAATTTTTTTGTCTCAGTGAGGCCTATTGCATGATACTAATCTCGACCTGTCATATCCACCCCCTGGGAGTAGGGGGTGGAGTAATTTGCGAATTTCAAATGGGAACCCCTATATTTCATAGCAGATTCAGATTATTTGCAAAAATTAGATTTTGTTCAAAATATTTTTTTTTCTGGTAGATGGCGCTGTAATAGTAGAAAATACAATTTTTCGCAATGCTGGTGAAATTACACTAGGGGGTGACAAAATATGATGATTTTTTTAAGAATCTTAACAATACTAATAAAAGTAAGCATCCCCCAACCTCTGATTAAGGGCACATAATTATTTTTAAGTTTTTAGTCCGCTTCCATTCACCACGCACCGTCCTTGATTTCTTGAATTAAGTTTCCTTAGTTTGTGGTATTCTGTCAATCGGTGCGCACCGATTGAAAATTGAGATGGTGTTAATTTATGAGGAAAATGGCAGGAATCTTGATGATGCTGTTACTCCTCACACTCAACGTTTTCCATATGGTGTACGATCGCGCGCTTCATTTCACCGGGCTGATCAACAATTCTCTACCGAGTGAAGTTTTCAGTCAAAAAAAAGGAACCGGCGAAGAACAGCTGCTGGAGAACACAGTGAAAATGCGGTAATAGCTGCAGTTGCCCATAATCCCTACATTAGTACTGGACAAATAAGTCATGGTGCGAGAATTAGTCAGACTACTATTTGGAAAATATTGAATACCAATAAACATCATACGTTTCATATTTCTTCGTATCAAGAACTTCATGGAGATGTTTTTCAGGATTCAATAATATTCTGTCAATGGGCGCTTCTGCAAATGCAAAGAGATCCTCAATTCTTTGCGAGAGTATTGTTCTCTGAAGAGTCAACTTTCACGAGTCACAGTGCAATCAATCGACACAACATGCATTATTTGAGAACCAAAAACCCACATTGGTTACGTCAAGTTGAACATCAGCGTCCTTAGAAGTGAATATTTCGTGTAGCATAATTGGCAACAAACTCATTGGCCCGTAGATCATCGACAGAAATTTGAATAGTGAAAAATACCAAATTGCACAATTTCTTCGTCGATCATGAAATTTTGCTGTTCTGCTTGTTTCCAAATGCAACAAACATTTTACGGCCGGGCGATGTTAGAATTTTCAAGCCTCTAAAACCAACATGGAAAAAAGTTGTCAAACAACAATAAAAAACAAAAAAATACTTAACAAAGGTTGATTTTGCAGGCTTGTTTCACCAGGCTTACAAACGAATAACAACTCAGAAAATCATCAACGTATTCGCAGCTTGCGGATTACTCAAAGTTCGTCAGTACTCGACGAGCTAACTTGCGCGCTGTAGATTTGGAAGAGAAACCAAACAACATGGACCAAAAACTTCTCGTCCACTTAGAGTCGCAAGTCCTTCCCGAATTGCTGGAACATTTCATACTCATGCAAAATGCTGGTTAATCGCCAATTCAAGAGAAGCTACTTTATCGAATTAGGAAAAAATTACAACATTTTGACGAGTCCAATCGGAAGGAAAAATCAAAAGTTCAAAAGGACAGCACTGTTTCAACTTCACCCGATTTTTTATCCAAGTACTGTATATGCTAATCTATTTGAAGCGACAGTCTAATTTTTATTTTTACAGAATTATAATAAAATGTTTTAATTTTTTAGATGCTGAAAATGATGGTAAAATACTATGAGAGTCAATTGTTAAACAATCAAGTAACCCAAAACCTAATGATGGGTGCTACGTTTTGTTGGGAAAATAAAATAATACAATTCTGAAAGTTCTGAGGAGTTAAATAAAAAATTAATCATGAATTTAGGATAATTGAATTTTTATTTCAGAAATGAGCACGGATTCGAATCAAGCAAGTAAAGCAAACTTTGCCTGAAGATCTGCAACTTGTGCCGATTTTCGATCCTACTGTTCAACTGACAGCTAATGATAATAAGACGAAATAACAGAAACACAGAAACAAGAAATTTGGAACAAACACTTACGCTATTCTAAAATAAAGAAAAGCCCGAAAATATCTAAGAAAAAGAAAAAAGAATCCATTTGCACAATTACCTTAATAAAATGAAAGGAAAGAGAACTCGAGAAACTGCAAGCTGAATTAAAAGAAGAAAAGTTGAAACAAAACCATCAGGAACAGCGCCAATTGAGGAAAGGATAAATCGCGGAAAAAGCCGAAAAGGAAAAACGGAAAAAAGTACGGTTAAAAATAAAGGAACAAAGAAAAAGAGGAATGACTGAAAAAACAAATTCAAAGAACAAATGGAAATGACGAAATCGATGGAAACCAAAGAAGCATCCTTAAAAAACTGAGGAAGAGGCCGTCCGCGAACAGATACTGCAAATCACAATTAAAACTATCGAACTTGAAACTGATCGAGACTGAATTGAAGCCTCGCTACAATAATAGAATATTTAAAGGAAAATTATTATTTATGAATAAAAACATTTTTTTATTTAATTTCAAAAGTAATCGCTAAACTTTACTTCTAAATAATACAATTGTAAGTGCAAGTATGTTTTTTATAAAAGTTGATTAAAATAATTGTTAGAAAATTGTAAACTGTGTATAATTTTTATTAAAAATCGTAAAATAATGTTTTTTATGTACTTGCTGTGAATAAGGTGTCAAAACGTGCATCATGACCATTCACCGATGCACCGTTGGTCATTTACTGGTGCGTTCGTACATTTAATGGTGACATTGCATGTTTTCAGTTCTATCAAAGTTGAATGTACAAAGATTATATTATCGAAATTTGGAAATGAATTTCTTATTATTTTCTAAATATAATTATCAAAAAAGACGAAAAATTTCTATTCTGACCATTCATTGGTGCATTTATTCTATTGAATTTTAATCGTCAATCTTTTGAACCTAAGAACTTAAGACAGTGACCTTTTTGAAATCCATCAATTTAAATTTTCACAATTTTTGAATTTATTGAACTTGAATAAATAAATTTTATTTTGAATTGTGAAAATATTTTTTCACAATAATAATAATTGTTTCTTTACAGTTTTATTTATTTAATTTTTTTTCTCTTTAATTAATATTCATTGATTTAGAAACTAAATAAGCGCAGTGTTTTAATAACATTGTAATAACGCATAATGAATTTGAATTTGTCTACTACAATAGTAATAGCCGAAATTATTCTTATACAATTCAGAAAGAAGATGGAATCATTAAATTCTGCAATGCACAGCCGTACCTACAATCTTCAACATATATAAACGTTTGAACAATGATGCACGAAGGAAATTCAATTCATCAAGGCGAGAACAAGAAAAAATTTTTTTAGAATAATTTTGAAACGAAATTGTTAAAATAGTACAAATGACCGAATTATTTGAATTTTTTTTAATTATTTGAACTTTTTTCATTTTATTAATTTTCAATATGGACGATATTATGTTCAAATCTTTAAATAATATCAAAAAACGATTTTGAAAATAAAAAAATTATATACACAGAAATATTTTCTAATAGAATACAGAAATTATGATTTGTCTCCAAATTAAATTTAAAACATTATTAGAAAGATTTGAATAACTGAAAGTATCAAAACAACTTATTTCGATATTAAAAATACACTAAAAAAAATTACAACTAAATAAGCAATTTATCATCCAAACAAATTCCAGATAACGTTAAACCTATAATAAATGTAGGTCCTTAATTTGGTTATAAAAAATCATCAATAGACAAAAAAGATGTTTTTGATTTAATCAAAGATTTTGAAAGTCAAACGTATGAATCTTCAACAAGAAACAACACTGATTTTTCAATAAATCGTATCATTCAAGTTATAACTGAACAATTAGAATATTAAAAATAGCATTCAATGTTTTCTAATATAGGTCATAAATAGAGCATAAAAACTTTTTTATGCAAAATCTTATTTGAAAAAAAAAACGATGACATAATAATCATAAAATCTGATAAAGGGAATACTAAAGTTATTTTGAATAAATCAATATATATCAATGAGACTAAAAAATTAATAAATAATAACACCACATATGAAATTACAGCAAATAATTTAATCAAGAATGTGAAATTCGAAATAATACGCATATATTGATAAACATATATATAATTAGATTCATAAATCATATGGCAACGTTTCTACATTGTATAGTTTACCCAAAAGTCATGAACAAATATCAAGTTTTAGACTTATTGTATCATCAGTTGGCTCACCAATATATAATTTTGAAAAATATTTCGCAAATATAATTTCTAAAGGTGTCAGATATTTGATAACACATATATTGAAATTTAATAACACCCATCGTAAACAAATCAAAGGATATCCCATGTACAGTTCAATCTCATCTATTTTTGCAGATATAGTAATGAAAGGGACCTCGAACACTATGCGTTGTTAAAAATAAATTAAATTCAGTATTACAGTAAATATGTGAATGACATTTTCCATATTATTCCAAATAATAAAATATCTGAAACTCTCACCTTTTTCAATAGTTATGATAAAAACTTACAAATTACTATAGATATATAGTAATACTAGCTAGTATGAAAACAAACTAGTATAGAGAAAGTACATATTTTAGAAAAATACTTCATCATATGTCAAATCACCCATATCCTCAAAAAAAAAAAAAAAAAACTACGATCTGAAGTCAGTTAACTTTCAGCTATCTGAAAGTTTTTATGAATAATTATACAGAAAATCGATTAAGAACCATTTAAAATGTTAATTGTTAAAATGTTAAACTCTAATAATAATAACCAAAATTGTAAAACAAATTATTTCATTACAATAGTTCGAATATGAAATAATTCGTATTATTTCCATATTGGTCATTTATTTTCTATTTTGTGATTTTTTAAGGACATAAATTAAATAAATACTGAATTATAGTTATACTAGAAACTTTAGCCTGTAATATATAGGTTTTAGGTAGATAGTTAATAGATCCCGTCTCCGGTATTAGCAAAAAATCTACTAATTAAAAAATAATTCAATAATTATTAAATTTATAATCTAATTAGATGATATATTCAGTTAAAAATTAAAGTTAACATAATTAAAGGGAAAATAAACATTTAATTGAAATAGCCAAGTGATAAAATTGTATAGTAAACTGAACCGAATTAAATGTAAAAATCATTTATCCATTGTCAACAAAAAATATTTTGCTACTAGTCACACTCATCTAACAAACTTTTTATTAAAAAGCATTTTTACATATGATAGATGCATTATTGTGAAAATTACTGTTAATAAATATTATGAGTAGCACCAAATATTCACTACTGCAAATTGTATTTTCGGGGAAAATTCGTCATAAATAGTTTAAATACTATCTTTAATAGTTCCTATGTCATTCCCGACTTATAAAAGAATAAGCCTGATATATTAGCATTCTATTTCGTGAACTAATTTTTAAGTTAGCAAAAAATAACTAACCAAACATAAATTTCTTAAAGTTTATATAGCGATTATACGTACTTACCCTTCTTTAAACGATATTACATTACAAAACAACTCACATTTCACATAAAACTCCTCCTACAAAACTTCCAACAATAGCACCTAAAGAAACGTAACCAGCAATCCATGAGTTTTCTTCTTCTGTTGTTGCCTTGCCTAATATATTGTCTTCTGCTATAGGATCATCTTGTAATAACTTTGGAAACACAGGACTAGTCCATCCTAATGCAGTTCCGCAAGCAACTATTATTAAATTGGCTGTAAAAACAAGCATATCTATTTAATACTATGTTTATTCTCCAATTTTTGAATTTAAGAAAAACTAGAGTATGAAAAAATTCTTATCAAATTCAATCTATAATAACTAACTTAATATTAATTCTCATTCAAGTACATATTAATTAAAACCCTCCACCTAATGTTTAACAATCATATGAGGAAAGAAAATGATTCAACATTAGGTATATTTTAGCACATGTCTTCCAAATGACTTTTGTCAGATGAATTTTATCAACTATTTGTAATAAAATATTAATTCTTATTTAGTGCTCTCGAAATGTTTAAGATAACAAATTATTTCAATGTTCTTATTTTTTCATTATTGTAATGGACACTTCAGGAAAAACACTTAATTCTTTTATAAATTAATATACTATCAGTACTTGAAAACTTATCGCGAGAGAACTTTTTTTCGTATTGTAATAAGTCTTTACATAATCATTTGTAATGAATATCTCACACCAAAAAGTGTTCTATAATCACATATATAGTCATAATGCAAATGCAATAAAATTAAATTTGAAATCATTAAATATATAATATTCAAAGTTTTAAACATCTTCGAATCGAATTCAAATTTTAATAACTTTAGCCGAAGTAATGATAAAAATAAAAACTCATATTTTTTTTAATGATTTATATAAATTATTAGTATAAATCTCTATATAGATTACTGCAAATTTGTTTATAAATTTTTTCGTATTATCTTAAAGCATATAATAATGTTTTATTAGCTTACAAAAACACCATTCTAAATAATTAAAATTCATTGAAGTAAAAACAGGAAAAATGTGTTTTTTCAATCAGAGGGTAATGATTAATAATATTACAAATTAAA
>JABFQD010004421.1:0-11816 GCA_022817045.1 Psix sp. ZL-2020
TTTACAGTAAGCTATTCAATGTTTCAATTAGTTATTTTTTATATTAATTTTTTTAAAATGAATGACTAATTAATAAAGTTGAACAGAGATTACTGTTTTTCTATTTATTTTATCATCGGAATTTTTTTATTACGCTCCAGCCAATAAAAAATCAGACGCTACATCATTGGACTATCTCCACCATTACAATTTTTCTATATTGCAACTTTTTTAGTGACAAAATATTGCAATGAAAGAGGTTTTTTTGTAATAAAATAGATAATACGTTTTCTTAAGATTTTATTATGATAAATATCTATTCAATTTGTAGATATTTATTAAACATATAAGAGTTATTTGGAGTATTTAATTTTCAGTATTATCATCATCATTATCAATACAATTAAAGTAGATAAATGTAAAAAACATATCTCATTAGTTCAAAAATTCTTGTTTAAAAATCTTTGAATATCAAATTTCCTCGTTTTATGTAAATTTTGTCAATTAAATGTAATGGATTAATTATTGAAACAGCGATTCATTAATTCAGTGCATCGATATGCCGTTTCATTTTACGTGATAAATTTCTTATTTTACATAAATATGATAGAAATGAAAAAATTGATATTCCTGTTCCATTTCTGTATAATAGAAAATAGTTCAATTGTATTCTTGTTATGTTATTTCGAAATAATAAATGCTACGCAAAACTATACATTTGGAATAATTTTCAACCGATTATATAAGAATCTCAATCGTCTCGAACTTTATTTACATAAACGAATAAGTCGCACGTGAGAGAACCATTTATAATAACCTGTTCGCGGTGTACATCTCGACTTGACTGCTTGTGTTACGACAATGTAAAAAACGCTGTCACATCCTTCAGTTATCTTTGAATGCATATATTTATCGACTTTTGTGTTGTCACGTCACTGCTTCAAATTAGTGCGGAACGACAGCAATAATAAAAAAATGTCATTATCTCGCGAGCATCTATTTTAAGGCACAAAAATTTTCGAATCATCAAACACATAATTAACAGCGTTACAATTTCAAAAACATCTAAACGGTTATATTTCACAATTGCAACGTTGATTTTAGGTTATTCCAGTTTCATTTATGAATTAAAATAATTTTATTATTTCGAATCCAAGTTAAACTGTAAGTTAATTATTTTTCAAGTGGACTTTTCTTGTTACAACTGGTTTTCGTTAAATGCGATCTGGTATCTTATTTGAATATTAAAGAGATTCTAAAACGCGCGTTGCAATACTATACAGCCAAACGAATATTTTGTTATATATTTGTCGTTATTTTGACTCGAATCTGTTGCTTTTATCTTACAGTACTACAAATTTCTGCCTAATTCTTATGTCAACAATTACTATTATTTCCACAATCGCGAATACTTATCACTTAAACAGTAGCATTAAATAATTGTTCATGTATATAAGAAACCAGGAATAGCATGACGGAATTGCAGTAAAAATCATATTGAGAATCCCAGAGGTTTAGGTTAACACAATAGACGACGATTAAAACTAAATTATGTTAAGCGATTAGTGTGATATGTTTCCTTGCTTTGACCTATAATTCTTTTGCCTCGGTGTAAAGGGAAAGGGAAAACGTGCACAATAGCAATCAACTTTTTCTGAGTATTGTTTAATGCAATTGTCAATAAAGTACTGTCACTTGAAATCGCAATCAACACTATCGGAAACGACGATGTTTACAGTAGCATTCATTTAAACTCATCAACATTTTTTTCTTTTTCACCAATGAACTTCTCGACTCTCCACCGTTATTCTTCTAACATTAGAATGACGATCATAGTAAATTAAAAATTAGAATTGCAAATCAAGTGCACTAACAAGAAGAATGTTGGGAAAAATTAGAAAAATGTTAAATTAAACTTGGCTTGATCATTATTGAGTTGTGTTCATTCAGTTAGGATTAATTGAACATGGATGTAAAGATTACTTCATAATATTCAATCATCTTTAGAATAAAATTCCTTTACGCCATTGTCTGTATGACATATTAGTGGGATTATTTTTCATCTGGATTTATAAGTTTTAAATTAGTGCAAAAATGTTAATCACCTAAAAACGTGAGGTGACTCATTGAAATATTTAATTTTTTGTTTTAAACTTCAGCAGTAAGAGAGTGGAAAAAAATAAATTCACAATTCCTTAGCAAACCATAATTTATACTTTAGTACACTTTTTTAAGAGTTTGGTAGAAAGTAAAGTCAATTGGACGCTAGAAATTTGGGTGGAAACGATATTTTATCTGGCAAAAAAAGTGAGTGTTGAAAGATATGACCCTTAAGATCTACTACTCGAACTGGCTCGTAAATACATATAGTGGCTGTAGATAGTGTTATCTAATTGTCTTGTTTCATATAAAAACATAAATTTTTCAAATTAAAAGCAGATATGATTAAAATATAAATTATGATATTCTACATTTTCTACATTGATAACATTCTTCTAAAGTTGAAATCATTCAAGTTACAAAAATGGTTCTAAAATGTATCGTTCATAAAAGATGTTCTTAAGCTGTTAAATGGATGTCAATCCTAGATATAGCCATATATTTTAAGTTGAAAGAGTAATCGAAAGAGAATAACAATTGAGTAAATAAGACGCAAATTCTTCTATAATCACGTGCAGAATCGTGATGTTTTATATCAACGAAACATTCGGGCAAGTTTTGTACATTCGTCGATTGAACAGAAATAACGTTATTTTCAAGAAGAGGCGCTTTACCCTTGTGATAAAGATTAAAGCTTTTCAGTATACACATCGATGAACGCCAGGCTTTTACGTAAATCACTTTTTTACTCCCGTAAATTGAGGTTGAAATCGTGAATGAAGTTCGCATTGCACAAACTACGCTACACTTGTTTAAAGACAATCGATAAGACGTATAAATAATCATTTTATATGGACTATGCCATGATAATTTTTTGTTTTATATTTTCAATCTTTTAAAACTTGATACAAGTAAGCTTGTACATCGAACGAAGTTACAGGTTGCTTACATCACGTCATTTTGCAAGTTCCATCTTTTTCGTTTCTGCAGCTTTCTATATTTTTGCGCAAAGGTTAAACGTTGTTCAGAAATGGGTCATCCAAAGGATATTGACCCTAGCAGCATATCCAGGTCAATTGTAAGATCAGAATCGTACATTTGCAATGATAGGCAAAAAAGCTTGGCTAAACAAAAAATGAAACAATAATAATAACAATAATCATGAAATGAACGGATAAAACAAACAAAATTAAATTCATATAAGAAATATAAATTCCTTCACAATTGAGCTAACAAAATACAAAGTAGCAAGGTCTTTTGTTATTTTTGAGGGAAATGTTCTTGAAAATTAACATGTCTCTCAACATTTAAATCGATTGTGAAACAATTTGAATAAAACTTGCTAAATTCCTTACCTTTCAAGTATGGGTAGGTTGTTCAATCGTTTTGATCGAATTCTTGAAATGTTAATTAAGCTGGATCAACAAGTCTTGCATGTTTTAATTGTAATGTGGCGTTATCAAAACATCATTATACAAATATTTTTGTCATGACGTAAATTAATGGTCCAAGTGTTTTCAATTTAATATTTTATAGATGTCAGTTACACTAATTCTAGTAACATTTTTTGATGTAATTATAAAATATTAAAATCAAAACAATACTATGATTATAATTAACTAATATAATTAGAAAAACATTTTTAATATAAATTATATAATAATATTTTAAAATGAACTGATTTTTAATTATTCAGATCTATATAAATTATACATAGAACCGTATACATTTGATTATAAATTAAAATATTCAGTAGCCTTAAGTTAGTGGTTAGAACTTAATATGGTTAATTCTATCAATAAAACACTTCTTCATATATGATTTAGATATTTAAATATTGAAATGGAATTATCAAATTTTCCAATAAAACTGCACTTTGATCATCGTGTGAGTAAATGTATAAAGTTCATGTTAAATACATTATTAAACGATTATATGACAAATTTTAAATGGAATCATTTTTATGGTATTAGTAAAAACATTTTTGTTTAGATATACGTGAAATGCTTTCTTGTATGTGAATCAAAAAAATAAAAATTTTATTTTTTTTAATACTGATTGACAAGTGGGCATAAAAATTCACGTTGTTTAAGTCAAATTGAAAATAACGTCACGAGCGGAATGATGTCGAAATGAAAGAAAAGAAACGAGAGAGAAACAGAGCATAAACGGATTTAGAAGAAATCCGCCGTTTTCCTGGCATTTTTACCGCTTCAATTCTAACGTGCTTGACTTTTCTGTCGCTTCGATTGTCGAATCTTTTATTTAAATTTTAAATGTTTGTTAGACCAATTTGCGTAATAATCAATTACCCTTGATACAATGTACCGATCAGGGTAACCAATGACGTCATTCAGTCATTGTGCAGATTACTATCGACTGTCCAATAGCGTTCGTATAATCGAAATTAATTTTCGCATTGAAAAAGTTCATTTACAGACTACATTCGACCGATTTCTCTTCCCCGAAATTGCAATTTATGAAATTAGTTCGAAAAAAATCGATTGCGAAGTTTCCAAATTCAATTTTCAAAATTGATTTTCGCATTCCATCGATTTCGCATTTGTTATTATCAATTTGATTTATTTCGAGTCATTATGTAATGTTAAGAGCAATTACCATCGATGAATTAGCACTGTTCCATTAGTGCGAATTAGAGCGCGCTGATGAAATTCCACGAAAAAGACTAGAAATGAAGTTCCTCCTCAACTAATAGAGTTAACATCGTTTCGTTTTTTATGACTGTCGTGGGTATGTAAATCAGACACTTTGAAACTTAATAAGAAAACGTCGAATTGACATCTAAGTCAAATTTAACAGTAATACGAGTTGCATAAATTACCGTCAGGAACTATTCGCTTTGTATTTTCATACTGGAATTGTAGTTTTGACAAATGAGTTTCGACAGTTTTTTTTATATTTGGTCAAGTAATATTTAGTTTGACTTCTTTAACGAATTTTTCTCGAAACTAAATAGAATGCAATTTTTTTACATATTTAACTGAGTTTTTTGTTCCAGTGAATTGATTATAAGGTGTTTGAAATAACTCATGTATTGAACACAATTCGTTTGAAACAATTCAATTCTGTTTTGAGCAGAAGACAATTAAGCTAAAGAGATGCGATTCTTGTACATTTTTATTCATTTGTTAGGACAAAAAATACTTCTTTATGCACAGATTCAAATAAACCTACATTTGACTACTCATCGAATTAACATTTATATTCATAATAACACCTCTTGGGAAATCGTCAATAATTTTCCGCCGTTGGAAATACATATACTTTCAATAGGTCATAAAAATGGGGAATAATGAATTATTAAAACGATGAATTATAAAAATTATCAATGCTTATACTTCTCAAAGTAACAAATTTGACAGGAAAACAGCAATCTTGATAATTGTATCATTAAACAATTGATGCTTATCAGTTATCTCTGTTTATTTGACTCAGAATCGTAAATTTATATAAGATCATTAATGTTACGTCCTTGACCAACGAAAATATATAGGCTATATTATATGAATAAAAATGTATTCGTTTATCAACTAGATAAGTAGCATATATATTTTAAATACGGAGAAACAAAAATATATTCATAAAATGGATATACTTTGTAGTATACTTATATATACATAAGTATACTACAAAGTGACTTATACAAAAACATAGATTTCATGTAGTATAAAAGTATAAAACTTCATCATTATTTTTGAAAACTCAAAAATAAATTTATATACTTTTATTCAAAATGTCACTCGCGTATTTATTTGAGATTTAGATAATAATTCGAATTATAAAATATGCATACTACATGCGCTAACCTCGAGGGAGCTCAGCTTCTAACGTATTATCGTTTGCTTCCTCCCTTAATATTAACCTTTATATCTTCATAATCAATGACTATTCACGTTTTTGACACTTAATATTTTTCAAAACTAAAAAAAAATTACCTTAATTATATTATATAATTGAATTACTGTTTTTACTTCAAATATGATTTATTTTTGACTTTAAACTCTAATGTTTTCTTTTCTGAATATTTCTGAATAAAAAATCTTTAAAAATAATGTAGCACAAAGAAATTCGAAAAGTAAATACCTAAAATAAAAACGGTATCTTTAAAATAAGTTTATAGACCGTGAAGAGCCATAAAAATAAAACTATTTGATAAAAAGTATATTTTCAGTTCAATCAACAAAAACATTAGACACTTAAATCGCTGAATAGTATAATAAAAGTTGTAATAAAAAAATTAAAATGTCATTCTGGAATCAGCAAGGACGTGCTTAAGAGGATGTTCAGACTATATCTAAACGTAATATATATTCGATATATTGGTTATATAAGACAGCGATTCTGTGAAGTGAACATATGAACAAAATTGCCTTGCATTTAAGATAATTTTTCAAATTTTTTAATGTTTTAAAAAATGTTCATAGAAAAGCAAAATGTTACAGTACTCCGATTCTGTATCTCATATTTGTTCGATATTCAGATTTTCATGAAAAAATTGTTAATTTATTCTAAAATAAATAACTGATATTTATTCTGTATCTGTAATTATTAAAAAAATAAATGAAACTGAATGGCCTTTCGAGATGTAATATGGATTTATCAAACAGATGATCAATTCACACCCTGATTAATAGTCTTTAGGGAGAAACGGAAGAAAAGACTCTTCGTGTATTGAATGACTCAAAACTTTGATGTTAGTAATATTCGTAGCAAAAAATTAACATGATTAAATGTAGAACGAATATAAATATATAACTGAAGAAAAGGGAAAGCCAATATTCAGGGTCACTTCAATAACGGCTCTGAGACAAAAATTTTCTGTATGAACAAAAAATAAAAATATTTATAATTCGAAATTTTCTGTTCTATAATTTTAGAATATTTGTCTCAATTTTGATCCCTAAGGGATATAATTGTCGATAGAATTATTTCATAAAGTATGTAATTTCTTTAACGACTTATGTATGCAATTATTTTCAACTTATCACAGAGTTAGTTTAGCAATTGTCAGCCAAGAAGTCACGCGACCACGTGACTTCATGTGACTTTATTAATAAACAATTTCTTCACGCGGGTGCGGATATAAATAGGCGCCGATAAGTGGATTACTTCCGAGCGATAGTTTTTTCGTGCTAATAAAAACTGTTTTGCCCTCGAGACTGCTAATTAAATTTTTAATTACTGTAGTGTCACGAAAGATGCCTGTTTAAAGTTATCTGAATGTAATATCAACCAATCGTAATAATTGTTTTTGAGCAAGATAAAGACAGTGGTGTTGTGTCGCGCACTTCATCGTAATATATCTTATATCAAAATATACAATAGGTCTGATGTGACGCGTCGTTAGTTAACTGGGTTCAACAAGTGAAGGCATCGACTAATACACGTCCAAGTTTTGCGCTTGTCTACTTTTTACTTTTTGTTGCATCATAAATTTTGTTGTTTTGAAAGAAAAAGAGCTGCGAGTTTTTGCAAGCAGCTAATACTGTAACAGCTGTCATGTTGTAAAATAGATGGACGGACGAACGATTTTTTCTTGAAATTCTCTCCATTAAATTTTATTTTGAATATTTTGGTTTCCATGTTAACATCACTTGTTACAGTTTTTATTTTCGTTTTCATTTTTTATTTGTTGCGTAAAAATTATTGAGTATTATCATCATAAATTAATAAATATATGCTATTAATGTAGCACTTGGGGTAAAGACAGGTGTTAGAGGTAATTTTGAGATATGCTAGAAGCATTATATTTGATACTAAAACAACTTGAACTTATTAAAATAAATATACATAAAAATGTAGTCTTATAATTATTAATAGTTTATTTTATGTTGACAGCCTACATATGTCTAGACAAAGAAAAATAAAAAAAGATAACCAATTTTTAAAATAAATATATAAATGGTCGAATAACTTGGTCTGAATTTGTAAAAAGTATTTTTGTAATTATTTTTCATAGAATGAGAGTAAAATAATTTTATTTTTATTCATTTGTACTTTTTTTTGATTTTGTATACTTAAAAAAGAATAATAACAAAATGTAGATTTGAATGGTTTTGTAAAAAAAATCAGTTTAAGGGGTGAGGTCTAAATCATAATATTTTATGCGCATTGTTTTTTATCAAAATTTATTTCAGTAAAAATTTATTACAAGAAAACTATTTAACGTGCCAAAATTCTAGGAAAGAAACATAATTTTTACTATCTGAAACTACAATAATCATGTATTTCTGGAACATTTCCAGACTTTTGTCACCTATTTTTTTAAACAAATAAGAAACGGATCATTAACTGATAAACATTGTCTGGTACATTTACTTAACTCTGAATCATGACTTCCGCAATATAATATTAATGCTTACTGTTTTCATTAGACACTAATAAAAAAGAGTCTGATGATTCAAACATATACCGAGAAAAACAATAAGTTAATTATAGTAAATCCAATTATATTATTAATTAAATTGTGCACAGCATTTAATTTCAAGTCAAAACATCTCAGTAAATGTAATCAAATCAATTAACACATGTCCCCTATGGAGACATCGATAAGGTTATGTTTAGATGAGTTAACGCAACTGTCATCGTTTTACTTGGGCTATATTTGGAATTAGTTCAATTCAATATATTAGTTGTAATTATATGTTAATTATAATTCATAAACACTGAACTGTTTTATAAAAATTGAAAAACGAAGTTAATTTTGGAATATGCATTTCTGATTTTTTCTTCTTTTTCGATTTTAAAGATTGTTTAGTTAAGAATTAGTCATAATAACATCGACTTTCAATATCTTTTGAAAGATGATAATTTTTTTGCCAAAATAATAATTGATGACAGTTATAAAAGTATGTTTAAAAATTACATTTAATTTCAGCGGTAACATTTTCTCTTTACTACATAAGCTAAGTTTATGTATAAAGCTATTGTTTGTTTAAAAATTCTTTATACAGCGTGCAAGTCTGAACTAAAGACATTACATTAAAAGGTTACTAAGAATCGTTTTAGTTCTAATTTTGAGATACATCTAAGACGCTTGTGTCGGTACACAATGAGGTCAATTCAATCATATAGGTCATTCCGAACCAGACTGATTCAGAAATGCACGGATAATTAAAGTTGATTCCAGCGTCCGATAACTCGAATTCATTTATCTTTTTACGGCCGAATTTAAAATCGATTGCGGACTCTCCTTCGTTTTCATTCGCCCTGCATTTTCCACATATGTCGCAAAAGTGATCTCAAATAGGACTTTGGTCACGTATCGATGAGCGAAACACGATTGTCCATCGGAGATAGAACATGCATAGCTTGATAGAACAAAAAATATGTTGTATATCTGTATATAATATAGATATATTTTAAACATGTTCCATTTGGTTATATACACATATAATATATAGTCGCTCACAGAAACACACACATAATATTTTGAAAGTACGACGAATTTGCGGAACATTTCGCCAATCTACCTGTTTGTAGTGGTATATGTGCGTCTAGATATATGTAGATGACGTATCGCGAGTACATGACCGCACATGTAAGCGAATATATAGGATTTTGCTATCGACGACATAATACCGCGGCACAATGAAACCGGGTCGAAGCTTCCCTTGACACACAGCATCGCTCAAATAATTAAATAAAACGTAGACTACATTTAGTCAGGGATACGTATGTACATAGGTGCTCGTAGCAATTTTATGTCAGCTAATGACAGCGATAATCTCTCTTACAAAGATCCATCACGATGACGTGACACAGTCCAAGCCTTGAATTTTTCACAACGCTTTTGTAGCTCTTCGAGTTCTTCGACTAAATGGACCGATTGCATTTGCATTTTTTCGTCTAAGTTTGATCAATAATTCCACTCTAGTCAAGCAAGACGAAAAAAGATTTATGGTTTTTCATGGCAAAAGCATAGGACGGTTGGTTACTGAGTTTACAAATTTTAGAACTTGTGGTTATTCTTTTGTTTATTTTTCCTATAGCCTTTTCTTTAAACGGTTTTTTTTAAACTCAAAGTTTAAATTGAACCGTTCTACCTTAGTTTTGAATTCAAAACGAAAAAGGTTGATGTGACGATGGAGTCTCTTTTAAAGAAGCAAATTCACTTGAAAATCGTAAATTTGTTCTGTATTACATTTTCGTAGTTCACATGTTGAGATTCTCACATTGCTATTTCATTATAATTATTCCATTCAAGTCATAAACACAGTCTAACCATCTAATTTTGTATGTAAGGTATTGACAGGTCGATTAATTTAAATATTGAATGATGCCGGTAAATGTATACAAGTTGAAAAGACCCGTTTTCAATAAAATCACGTTAAGGAAGTGTAACAGAGAAGAATAAAGTTATTTCCTATTTAAATATTTATACTTTTACTGATATTGAATATCAATTATACTTGATAGGGATATTTAGTCTGAGAAAAAGTCGATCCTTTTCACAACCACAATCACGAACTTTGTTTAAATTAATGATCAACATTATTCAAAATTGTATGTACAATGATTTGCTTCCGTTTCAGGGAAGACCGGGGTGTGTTAACTTAAGGGTTAGAGTATCGATCGTATACTTGTTCGATGCTAGTTTTGCGGATTGCGTATAGAAGCTGGATTTATACCAGAAATTTTCGAAAAGTAAGTAAGTTTTATTTAAACGAAATAAATATGCATGTGCATAAGGCATTTGGACATGTGATTTAACTCTGTAAAGAATAGATGGGAATGTGCGCCAGTGCTATATATATACACGCGCATAATCCGTCGCGAGTGAAACTATCGACATGAGAGTGCTGCTGTTTCACGAGATGCCGTTACTAGGTCCTATAAATATGTACACTGCTTGATGTTTGCGTTCGCGTATGCGCGAATCATTATTCGTCGGTAACACACGTGTCCTTAACTGCCGAACTTGGCGGTTCAGCTATCAGAAATCTGATTGGAGTCTCGGCTATTCATGGTATTATTAAATACTTTTATAACGTCTTAGTATAAATCACAAATGAAAACTTTTTTTTCAATTATTCATTTTAATATTGTTGTTAGAAACACGCGTTCCGTGAAATGTCAATGTCTGTTCATTAATTTTAAGATATGCAATTTTTGAATGCTAAATACATTTATCAATTAAAAGAGAACTTTAATGAAATTCCAGACTTTAATCAATAAACAGTTAATTAAACACGAAAAATAGTTACTCTGCTGAAATTTTAATCAAATGAAATCAAATATTGATGAAAATTATTATTTTACAATTTTAATACACTGTTATATCTTTTTTGTGATCAAATTTAAAAATCATTAAAAATGTAATTTTTAGCAATACACATAACATATTTACATGAATTTCAGTTCTAAAATATACGACAATGAAATTTTGAACAATTAACTTAAAATACTTTAATCGTTATTTGAAAATCATATATTTGGAAATAAAAACTTGGTCTTTACAACTTTGTTGAAACTTGTTTATTCGATAAACCGCTTTAATTTCTTCAACATCATTATTAAACTTACGAACTCTTACATGCGAAACTACATAGAATATTTCAAATATAATGTTTTTAATAAATGTTAGAACAAAACAATAAATTGTTAATAACATTTCATTTATTTTATCAATATATATTTGATATATGGATCTAATTTAATAAAATATGTATTTACTAAGATATACAGTAGTTTTATCGGTATCAGCATAAAATAAA
>JABFQD010004422.1:0-11812 GCA_022817045.1 Psix sp. ZL-2020
CATATTCAATATTCTATTCTATTATTGAAATGTTTCTCTGAAATTGAAGATGTCATTTGAAATTGTTTTTACAAATTACTGTCTTATTTTGAAAAGTAATATAAAAATCTCGAAGTTTTACAATTTTTTCCAATTAATTTTCAACCAAATAAAGTCAATGTTATTTTTTTTAAGCATATCTCACTTTTAAGATATTTTTCAAATAATTTTACAAAGTTTTATCTCTTCATGTGCCTTAGCATACTATCATTTTTTCTAAAGAAATAATAAAACCCAATTATATATACAATTATGAACAGAAATAAAAAAAAAATAAACTAAAACAGGACGAAATGAAGTAAAAAAGCCCGATTGGGAGCTTTTTTACGTGTTTATTCATCGCGAATGATTGGCCGATGAATCACCGTTTTGTTGTGACCCCTCGCGGCCTAATAAAGTACACGCGAACAGTCGCAGTAGAAAGAGAGATATTATTCGTGGCAGTAATCGAGTGCGCGGATTGAAAAAGAGAAAAGCTGCGGGCAAAGTGCCGGGCGGGGCCAAGTGGGCGCTTACAACTGACGCGGTTCTGCCGATTCCGAGAAGGCCAATTAGCAGCATAAAGCTGTAGCCTGGCCTCGGGGTCGGGGATGTTTGTATGTATTAATAGATTGTTACTCAAAGTATCCAGCTAATTGATTAAACTACGAAGCGTTTCTATACAACTCACCTTTCGCGACCCAAGCGACCTCTATTTTCTCCGCGCACCACAGTCAATGAACGGGCTTTACTTTTTTGCACCATTTATGTCAGAAAATCATTCCCATCCCTTTCTATATTTTTGTCCCATGTTAAACCAAATGTGTTGTTAACTTTTGTAAATGTAAATTGTCGTGAATTACATTGGTAAAATTAAGAGAAATGAATTCATCATTTGAATGGATTGGAAACTTAAACCAATCAAGACTCCTCGTGTATGGTTTATTTTAAACTAACATTTAAATTTTGAAGAAATTTTTTTATTTCAAAATTTGAAGAAGACGTTGTTTTTTAGTTCGTATATTTTATCTTGATAATGAATTTCTTTTGACGAATTCAAGTCGTGCTCATTTCCAATTAAAATGTATGGAAGTGTATTGCGATTGGCATTATACTTCTCTGTTGACCGATTTATGAACTTTGAATGTAATAAAGTTTCAACATTTTTAATTAACTTGTTTCACTTTTCCATTAATGAAATATAAATTAAGTAATTCGCTCTTCTAGAGTGTGAGATTAAACTATTAAGACTCCGGATGTATGAAATGTATTTTTCGTTGTTTTTATGAACTAATTTTTTGATTCGAAAATAGGTTCACTCGCCCAAGTTCATTTGAATTGCAAAAATAAAGCAAAAGCGTTGCTTGGATCGGAAATGTTTATTGTCGCACTTTTAACATTGCATGCACCAGTCGTCGAGACTGCTCGTTAACGGCATAATATTATGAAAATTTGGTCCTGAAATGTATCGCAATGCATAATTATACACTGCTAATCGATGCAACATAGTTCATTGACGGCAATCGATGACATTAAAATATTTTTCTTTATTACAGGCGGTTTAAAACATTTACATCACAATGACGATGGATGTGAGTAAATCGGAGACTAATAAAAATGGCTCGAACCAACAGGAGTGTGCTGGTTGTGGAAAATCAATTACAGAAAGGTATTAAACAATTTTAATTTCTATTCAAATAATCTATTTCTTTTTCTACAAATTCAGTATTTCCTTTCTACAAAATCGTCATTTACTATCGCTTTATATAATTCACGAAATCACGATAGTTATCATTCAGTATACTTTTTCACGCGCGAAAGTTTAATGGACTTTCCCAATTCAAGTCTCTAGTTGAATTATAGTGAAAGAACCAAATTTTAATTAACATTTACATATCTTGACGCGGACTTATTTCAATCAAACCAGATAAACATTTTATGTTGCTGTAGTGATGCGCAGCAACAAAATTTTTGTCCAGTAATATCCATTAGGTTAAAAATTACTACCAAATTTCTAACCCCTCGGATTGTAATAAATCGACCCGGCTTGCAGGTACCTACTGAAGGCGCTGGACCTTTACTGGCACGAGGATTGTCTGAAGTGCGGTTGTTGCGACTGCCGGTTAGGGGAGGTCGGTTCCACCCTGTACACGAAAGCGAACCTTATTCTCTGCAAGAGAGACTATCTCAGGCTGTTTGGTAATACAGGCCACTGTTCCGCGTGTAATAAACCGATCCCGGCTTTCGAGATGGTCATGCGAGCCAGAACGAACGTTTACCACCTGGAATGTTTTGCCTGCCAACAGTGTTACCACCGGTATATATTTTGACGTATCATTATTATACTTTAATACTAATACAATAATAGTATCACAAAATCTTTGTTAATGATTATTAATAAATTTATAATTATCAAACGGAAAGTTGCAAAAACCATTAAAAAATAACACTAGAGGGCGCTGAGTCAAAAAATGAATCACTAATGCAAAAGACGAAGTGCTTGAATTGTCAAAGTTGTCACACATGCGGAAATATTTTCAAATGCCGTGCGAAAGAAAATCAGGGAAGAAGGGAGCGTTGTAGTCCACTTCAGGGGTAACTTTACAGGCCAATTGGGAAATCACCCTCGGCAACGTTGCGTCTCACTCGAACGTCATTTTCTCCTTGTTCGGACGTTGTTGTTCACATTTCCACATGCGAAAGGCCCCGACCAGTCGGACGAGCCTGTTATATGATTACGAAGATATCACGGGCATTTTATTGAAATCGACCGACCTTCTTGTAAATTGAATGCAACTGAGAGTAACTTATTTCATCGTTCGAAATATTCAAAAAGACAATCCGCTCCGAGATTCCATTTCAAAAACTTAGACAGGAATTTCAGGTCAATGTATGAAAACCTCTTGATGACTCATGATTTGTTTGCTTTATACCTTCAAATCGCAGTCGTTCTTTAAAATTGTATAATTTGTGGGTCTATAAAATAAGGGTAGAAAAAATATGTCGCTGTCTTTTCATTGGTACAATTTGCTACCGTAAATAAGATTGAAACTTTGTCGAAGTCGAGGGAAATATTGCAATCGTTATGTGATAAATTTCTACTGAATTAAGAAAATTGTTTTTCCGTTATTTATTTAAAGATAAAAGCGATGAGCTGCAAGCGGAACAAATGAGCGAATTGCTATTGTACACGATAGTACAAATGATGTCGAATTAATCCTGTTCTTAATTCGGGCTCGTACGAGCGCAGAAAAGACATTTCGATTCTCGCGAGAATACGCCATAAAATACGCGAGGCTTCTTTCGTATCTCAGAATCGTAGGGTTACTCTTTAATTGGATGCCCGTTAAATTAGACCGAACGTCTTTTTAGAAGTGTGCCCGCGCGGAGAGCTAATTGGATCGGTAAATCATCCCGTAACCAGGGGGCTAGCAACCAAACACCACCACTGCCAACCCTTTATTCTGTGCGTTATTACAGTCTAAAGTTACCCCCATGTAATTGTTGCTGTTTAATTGCAAGTTCTAAGTCGTCTGTTCGCGTTACGAGCTGCCCTCGCGTAATTCCGTCCGAAGAAGTTGTGACTTTCACACCGAAATAGCACCCACGCTTGCTGACGCAAAAAGACACGTTGCCACTGCCGCATCAATTGAGCCATGATTTATGTACACGACACTTTTTGATCTTACTTCTTTCCTTTTACATGAAAATTATACAAGCTGCTTAAGTGATTCGCAGTTTCTTTAAGGCTTACGCCGAGTGCTTCTCCATCACTGACATTTATTATGACCTATTACCGACTAATGGTAATACTAGTTCATTTCCTCGTTTCAAACTTCAAATATATGGACTGTTTTTGACATAAAAAGCCATCATTAGACATTTTGGTATTACGACGAATAATTTCATCTTTTTATCGTTATCGACTGTAGATAAGATTTCTTGTAGAAATCGCGGAAAAATTTAATCTATATTTCTTTGTTTTGTTTGGTTGAGTGAAATTTGTTTGTTAATTAGACATATTAATATTTATTAATTGTCTTCTGTTAAAATAATTTTGGAAAATAATGTAAGCACCCAGTAAGCAGTCAATATGAAAGCCAAAATGATTCCTGAATTGGTGAATCCGCGCGATCATGTCACTAGCATTCAAGTGACAGTCCGAGGTATTGTTACGAAGTATTGTGTGTCCGAGGAGTTAGACAAAACTAGACGATAAAAACGTAAAATTGATCCTCTTTTGTGCACATTGTTTGAATAGCTGTTCAGTATTTGTTGGCCCCGAACTTTGAGCTATCTCTATCTTTCTCGCTCTCACCCCAAACACTATTCGTTCTTGTCAAAATTCACTAATGCCAATAAGGCAGCACATTGTTGCGCTTTTCCGGCTTTGTATCTTTACCATACTCTTTTTTTCTAAAAATATCGTGCCTTTTACTTAGGTTCACCAAAGATAAGGGTTTAGTATATCAGTATTAAACAGATAAAACTCCAGTCGCACCATATTACAGCTAAATAACTGAGCGGAATGACGCTTTAAAATGTCCGTCTTTAAACAGGCGATGATTTTTGATGTTTATGGCGTGAAAACTTTACAGATATTGTTACTTTGTTATTTTCTCAAATTGAAAAAAGACAGACAAAAAAATCTTGGAAACACTGCTTAGGAACAAACTTATATCCATTATCAGTTTTCTTTATTCAATTTTTATATATTTTTTTAATATTGTGAACAAAATAAAACAAACATCAATTTAGTGATCGCAGCATTACACATTTTCCGGTAAATTCAATCTAATGGGAAATCTAACGTTTTCGAGTGAACTATCTAACTGACTTATTCAGCGCGGCGAACTCGTCGCCGCATGTCTTCGTCAATCCATTCGTCCGGGGACCTTCGTTAAAGATTTAGCCAAGTTATCTGAATACGTCCAGATTGAAATTTGCCATGCAATGTGAGGACTCTCTCGCGATTTGCTGCTGCGGATTTTTAATATTTCACTCGCTCTCGGCAACGGTCCGCAGCGACTGCTTGACGTTACGAGTGCACGATAGGTGCATCGTTTTGAGCATATTTGTATATTTATCTGTAACTACAACCGTAGGGGTTATTTCAATTCAACCCTTATCGTGTTCAATTTTTCCTACTTATTGCATCGAGTAGATTCAATTTAATGTAAACTTAACTCCGGTACTGCAGATGGAATTAGCGTTGTCTTGGTAGGTCATTGAAACTGGAAAGACGGGGGATCAAATATGGGAATGAATTAAAGCGAATTGGCGGAGTTATGCTAAATAAATTTAGTCGAAAAGCAGTCACTGGAAAGGGGCCGACGTTGTCAAGCCTAATTATCTTCGCATGAAAAAGCGGCGATTGCAATGGCGGAAGTGATAATTATGAAACAGCAAGTGCAGTGGAAAACCGAGTCGAATTTACGCCGGTATCACGAAGGTTATTGTATCCCTGTCATAATGGGAACGCAGCTTACAAAGGGTGCACGCGTATTGCGATAATTCTATTCGGCGTGCGATTATTCGTCCTAAAGCGGATATTCGTCCGACCGTTGGTCAGCTGATAAAAATGCTACAATCTGTGGCTCTCTGTTACAGGTTTTGCGTCGGCGACCGGTTCTACTTGTGCGAAAATAAAATTCTCTGCGAGTACGATTACGAAGAGAGGTTGGTGTTCGCGAACATGGCACTGCATCCGCCATCCTCTTTGGCGCATCTTAAAAGACAGTTACCCCCGACGCCAACACCTCCTGGACAAAATATACACCCGGGACATAATCCGATGCAGAATACACAGGTGATGGGTCAGCAGATGGGCCAGCACAACCATGTTGTAAATGTAAGTGTCAATAGACGATGACCTGAGAACGAGATATTGATCCCCGAAGGCTATCGATCATTCACGATGTTAAGATGTCATTCGCGTGTAATGATGCTGTTGGTTCTGGCAAATCACGTAACGTAACTATTGGGATAGCGTAATGCCTAGACCTATAGACTCGCCGCAAGTCAAGAGCTTGCCAAAATAGCTTCTAATTATTTATGCACAACTACGTGCCAAGGATATGTACTCATTACCAGATTCGTAAATAATTGACATCTCATGTGCACATCTCAAAGCTTGTCGATCAATTGATACTTCAAGCGGAGTCAGAATATGCAATTTCATTTTTAGCAGCCAAATTACATTTAGATTTAAAATCGGTATCTTTTATAATTCAACACAAAAAAAAAACATCGTAGATCTTAAAACCATGAATAAATTATGAATCGTTTTCCTGTCATTAATAACTAGCAATATAACTTATTAATATTCGAATTTGTTAATTGATAACTGGAGAAAACAAGGTTGAAAAATAATATTGATCAATTTTTCATTCATTTAATTGATTAAAATCATTAAAGAAACTTTATAATAATATATTAAACATCATAATAAATGTAAACTATAAAAGAAAATCATGGGATATTGTAAAGTTTGTTCAAATATTAATACTGAGTATTAATAAGATGTGAATATATGAAAATATATATAGCACAGATGCCAATCTTAAAAAGTTTACAGGTATATATTTAACGAACTACGTACGACCGTTGTGATGTTGTGGATTCATAATAAACAAGGTTAAAATAAGGGGCCGAGATCCCTATTCCTTCTGTAAAAGAGTGAATAATGATGTAACATATTTACATTCAACATGAATATGAATAATCTGTAAAATCAAATGTAACATAATATATTCTATGCTTAATTTACAATATCACTGTTACTTTGATATTTAATATTATTTTGCAATATTTAAAAACATTCAAAATGTTTTTGTTAAGTTCTCAAAAAGTCCTGCATTGTTTAAACAATTTATTTTAAAACAAATTAAAAATCTATTTTTTGTTAAATATAAATCTGTCTAATTATATAAAATATACTAACTATAGTAGTATATACGTACAATCCAGATTCTACAAAGAAAAAGCGAATGTTTCAATACAAATGATATAAATGAAGCAAATTTAAACGACATTAAGTTTACTCATCTTTGACCTGAGATAACATCTATTACCTTAATTTCAGGATCACATGTCTAGTGGTGCACCGACAGTGAATGGCACATCAATTGCAGTAGGTCCCAGGGGGCCCGGGGACATGAATAACAATGGGCTGTCAGGTCCTGGGATGGGAGCCGTGAAACCACCGCCCTTATCGATGCCGGCCCCGACCAGCTGAAACGAGGTGGCGCCTCCTCTAAAAAAGCTCAAATGCCTCGACGGTTACTGAATCGCAATCGTTCGAAAGACAGTCGGGCCTACATAATATTCCGGTCCAAGCGTTGTACATAAACGGGGTCTTGAGACCTCGAACTATTCGAGTATACGGGAAATTTTGTTTGTTCGATGAAACGAGTTAACGAACAATGAAAGACATGATGTAAATAAAAATATAATTCTTACGAACAAACACGCTCCGAATGACTTGACGCAAGTTCTCTTTTGCCATGATTTCCTACTGTACAAATTTTCGAAGCGGCGTGGCATGGTTTCGAACAGTTGTTACCAAAGATTATTTCTAAGACAAGTGTAAAACATTGCAACATGCTTCTGAAATTTCGTTTATCACGTGGAACTCGAGTTACCAGACTCGAGAGACCGAACACAGACTAAACGTTAAACTGTGCTGTCATCTGCTGACAGTGTTTATTTCAATTTTGTGAATTTAAGTTGATTTTTGAGTTGAGAAGTTGCGTAGTCATAGCTTTACGTCGAACCAAAAACGAAGCACTCATACCAAAACTGCGTACTGTAAACTGAGTCAGTTGTGAATGTGAGCACATGTGCGACGTTGTATGTTACGCTCTGTATGATTAAGTACAAACGATAAGGATGTGTGTATAAAGAATTAACGACCGTTTTGAGTTGCGTCACAAATGCGATGAGTCTTTTTGTTATGTACCCATTTGTATATACCACTTCGATTAGCGCAATATTATCTAATATATTATGAGACTTAATAGGACTTGAACACGAATTGGAACCAATTTACAAAGCCTCGAGCGCGAAGATCGAGGAAGAAACAAGAATACATTCTTCTTAATACTTGAACGCATCGATCCTTTAGTTATTTGATTAGTATCTCCTACCCTCGATTCCGGCGAACGATTTCTACTGGAATGACGCCCGATATGGCACAGCCGTATGGCTACATATCCAAGTTGGCCGATTTGGGCGAAGCGGCACGCAGGACCAGATGAGGGCATTTCCCTAATGTCTTCCAGGCCTCCCGCGCTGCGATGTTATTATATTCGGTGAAGACTTTATAATGGCACGTTTAAACTCCTTAAAACTCACGGTCGGAATTTATAGAGCGACTTCCATTTCGATTTTGTGACTCCGCTCGAGCGTGATTCAAAGGGGTCGGCATATAATGAAAGCCCAGAGCAAATATTTGCCGCGCGGATTTTATAATATGTCATTTTAAGGTAATGGATTGCCGCGACGTCTGTGTGTCAGCCGATGAAAGCGATACATTGATAAATAGGGGCTCCATTTTGCTTTTCAATTTTATGTTGTTCCGGAACACTTCCCCTGCATAACAGCTTTCTTTTCAAATTCAATGTTTTTTCCCTTTTTTGCTTAATTGGCAATCGTTTGGGTCAAGATTGTGCCGGGAAATTGTACGAGGGACGTTTTGTAAGAGTTTATTACTGTTGAACAGGCATGAATGTCGTAAATTATTTACGTTATTACGAAATTGAATTTTATACGAGTTTAGTTGAGGACGTGAGTTTTTCAAAGTTCAATGTACAGTCATTTATTCATGTGATGAGATATAGGTTTTTGATATCAGCGTATTTTTCACCAAGATAACGAGTATATGTGTAAGAAAAAGCTACTGATATTTTGGCAACAGTCGTGCAAATTGGATTATAGATACGTGCGATGAAAGAAAATATGAAGTACAACATACGCCGTGCTACATTAGGAGACATGTTTTTTTTATCATTGTAACATAATGACTGTTTTCTTTTGTTTCCCGTTCTGAACCAGGTTCAAAATAAAAGTTATTATTTATAAACTGTCAACAATTATTATTTTTTATAAAACCTATAATAATATTTTGCGTCATCGATCTATATTAAATCTATATTTGTTTGAACAAAATTGAAAAGATTAACTAGCAATTCCAAGAAGCGTTATTTTGAAGTAACAGAAAGAAAATTGAAAAATACATTTATTTTAATGAATCTGAAATAGAATTTTATCCCAGCGTATTTAAATAAAATATGAACATCACTAGCAATTTTAGTTAACATATAAAAACAGACCTAAATTTAAGTGACCTCTTAAATCGATTCGTTCCCTGAATCAATTGGATAATTAAAATAATTAATCTCAAAATTACATTACTTCTGGGGCATAAATAATCAAAGGTAAGTATTCCATATAATTAATTCTGATTTATTATTTCTAGTATTCAACGTTAGCTTCGTAAATAAATAATTATTTTTATCAGCAACTAATCAATTTTATACAAGTTTTCAAAGTAATTAGAAAAATTGATTACTAAAAATAAAATCTTAAAAATCATATTCAAGTAATTAAAGTGATATATTTGAGATAGCTAATTTAGCGGAAAAGAAGGGAGGCAAATGATTAATCGAATAATGTAAATAAATAAAAATGTCTGTAGCTGCGGGACGAAAAAAGAAGATTCTCGTTAGAAATTCGATTACATTTACTGTTGTAGTGGGGACATCAGATCTGGGTGCTTAAGCTGAACAATATCGCTGTCGCCAATGTACGCGCACAATAGCAAAGCAAGTAAGCATCGCGTGCGCGAAATGAAATCAAGTTAGCTCTCCCCATCGAGCTGCGCCAGCATCAGGCCTGAGGGTTTGTTCCTGTTGCCCTCTGCTCACCCCTCGCGCCCATCCTCGTCTCGCAGTATTTGCGCCTATCGGTATCTCTCTCCTTCACAAAAATCGTATTAATCATGCGGAGAAAAAAGCGATGGTCCCCTTAAAATAATCTACCGCGAAATGAAATCAGCGAAGGCAATTTCCAGACCAAAGGAGAGGCAGTCCGTGGATGTCCGCGCGGGACAGAGAACAAGCTAGCGGGCGACGGACAAATGACGACGAAACAAGAGAGCGAGAGGGCGACCCCACGAGCTCGCGCTTGGAATTAAAGATCCCGAGATAAGGGTCTCGTCTTTTGCTATGCATTATGTTCGGCAAAAAGCTCAACCGCGGCCTCGGCAATCTCCGCTAAAATTACAATTAATCTTAAACGCTGTCCCCTTGCGGACAAGCTAGTTTCGCGCGTCGAATATTTCCGTAGCTTTTCTCTCTGTTGAAACGCCGCGTTTTTAGAGCAACGTTGCTCTTGGCAAGATGATGTTTTCGAATCCTTTCCGAAAACTTTTCGTGACAAATGGATGCAATGTTAAGAAAATAAAGTGTGAAATCTTTTACATCTCAGGAATGCTTTTGTGGTTTAATATATCTACTTTATAGTATTTGATTTTTTTTTTATTTCTTTTATTAAATATCGTTTGATGTAATGATTGTTTTCAATTAAAACTATAGAAGATTTGATGGCTGAGAATCAAAAGAGTACTTGTTTAATTCAAACACGTATTCATTTAACTATCTTTTTTATTTCACCCTAAATACTTCCGGAAATATGTATTTTAAGTTAGATTGATGGATTGCGGCATTTTTGTCCCACTGTAAGGCTACGCACAAACATCATATACAATTCATTTTAAGTACTTTATGCAGCCTAACTGTGTCATTTCAAACAAGCCAAACTGCTCGCTAACATCCTTATTTCATTGTTATCTTATAAAAAATAGACTTCTACTATATACTCTTGCATTCTCAATAACACTTTATCCTTGAGGTCTACGAATTTTACTGGAATAATTTTTCAAATAAACACATACGATTCGAATGGAAGATATTTTATTATTTATAAATTGAAATATAAAATATTTTTATATTATATACTGTCATTAAGAAATGTATTCGGATGACATATATATAAACGATACATTGGACACGACATTCGAATAACACAAAAGAAAGTAATCTCGCGTGTAAAATTGCGTAAAAGTACGGAGACAAAAATTTTTACGCGTTTTTTAAACACCGTCGTTTTCAAGCGATAAAATTTGAAATACGGTCGGGATGCGGTTTCTCTGAGCACGCGAAGGATGTTCGGGTCGTAATATTGCGTCGCGCTCCTTTTCTGCCTAGTCTTTTGGCCCAGCGAGAGGTCTACCCTTCGGCTTAAAAAAGGGCCTCGCGTGACCCCGACGTCGAGCGTATCTGTGTTGTCCCTTCGTAATGTAGAGTAAAGGGAATAGACCGTGAAGAGTCGAGACGTTCCGGTCTGAAGTAACTTCGGACATAAATATTATTTCTCACCCGCTATCGTCCGTGAAAAGAATCTCGATATCAAGTCCCTTGCCAAATTCGCAAATCGTTCATTTGCATGCACAGAAGAGTATCGAATGCCGCCATTCACTTGGTCGCATTAAAATTGTCTGCTGCTTCTCACAAGTCGCCAATCCGAAAAGAGATTTATAGTTTCATAAAGTTTCGTATTACAATAAGATAAATGTATTAAGCGATAAATGGGCGTTTGGTGTAAAGAATAAATATTAGTTAACACTTTCAGTTACTTTTTCCTAATGCATAAGACACATATTTAATTTCATTAGAATATACTCCAATACATAATTTTTTAATCAGAATGTACAGTTGTTTTACGATTTGGTAAT
>JABFQD010004423.1:0-11812 GCA_022817045.1 Psix sp. ZL-2020
ATATATTTTCGAAACAGCTATTGATGATATGGGCTACAATAAATGAAAATGAAAAGTGTTTCATTCTGCGTCAAAATTTTGTTCCAAAACTGAACAAATTCAACTTGTACAGTAAAATGGCTTGAAAAATATTCGAATACTTTCATCATATATGAATATTTGAAATGAAATTAAAAGTCAATTAAATAATATGCATCACAATGATCACATAGATTAAAAATAAAATTTGAATACTGAGTTTACGATGATGAAATGGACATATAAAAAGAAATATATCATTCCGTTTTAAACCTAATAGCAAACTATTGATATATAAATAAAGACTTGAAGATCTGCTTTTAGGCAAAACTCGTCTTCGAGACAGCCATTTTGAAATAATTTACACTTGTTGTGTGAATGTTATGTAAACATAGCAAAGTAAACGATTACTTTACATAACGTAGCTTGTAGAGTAAAAAATATGTTAATTGGACAGAAAATGTTTCGCAGTACATACATAACTAATAGAAATTGAACTGACATCTCAGTAGTGATATGACAGATAATTAATGAGAAGAACGGCTTTTTCGATATCGTCGTAGTGCAAGAAAGGGAGAAAGAAAGCGCTGGTACGTCCGTTCCGAATATGGCAGCGTATTAGTAACGCGTCGAAGCGTCGGGATAAACAAGAGACTGCGGGGGATCGATGAGCAAAAGAGATTAAGGGTACGGGTGAAGAGGACGCGGCAGTTGCAAAACGCGGATTCGACAAATCGAAGTTCCCCGTACCCATGGCAGGGAGGTTGCGTTGTGCCATTGCCGGCGATGCGCGCAGGCCCTATGCAAAATAGCTCCGCTCCAAGCGGGGGAGGGGAGTGCGTCGCACTCGCGGTGGGGTAAGTACGCGAGGACCCCAGTACCACCCGACGGGGCGAACAACCCCTTAGTTCTGGTGTAGCGGCCGCTCACGCCCCCACCACGTCGCGATGCTTTTCGTCGTTCTCGGCACGGTGACGGCGATGTCGATATCTTCGTGAGCGCCACGCTTTTTTCCCTGTATACTCCGTTCAGTGTTTCCTTCGATTATCATTTTCACAAATACGATGACGAATTTTCAGCCAACGCTCATTCTAGTTTCATTCCATTTTTGCGAACTACTGTCGTAACAATAATCGCTACGAGGTATGTCGTAGTGTCGTTACACATCGTGTAATAATAAAATAGACAAACTCGCACTACTTGATAATCAATTACATAGGCAAGTCATATGTTTGCACTTTGTGACTATTAAGTTCAAATTTTAAGGTTTATTTTCACGCGAGGTTTATATTTGCATTCATGATATTGATCTATCATCTGTGCTATTTTTGCAAATTTTTTAATATAGATATCGAATATGTAAATACACCACAGAAACAAGCGTTCATAAAACTATTTCTTTGCGTTCCGACCGTATATTATATCAAGATTATCTCACATGAATAATTAAAATGAGATCTCCTAGAGTGTGAATATAATTGACTCATGTCATGGAAGAAATCACACTTTTGTCTGTTAATAACTACTGGTTTTAGAAATATATAGCAGAATGAATAGCACGTTTTCGATTGCAGAAAAAATGTAGACTTGATTTAATGAGGCTGCTTTCTTCGATTTTTGTTACTGTAAGGAAATGGTTATAACTGCACACAAAAGTTTCCTACACTTGTATGCAAATAACTTATCAAAGCCAATAAAAAACATCGATTAAGTAATTTTTATGCATAAAAATATTTTCAAATATGAATTATAGTTTCGTTATTTAATTACACATATTTATAAGCCAATGCTGTGTGTAATGAATAATCTGTAGTAATGAAATTTCAAACTAGAAACGATAAAATAAAAACGATTTTGAAGCAACATGTTTATTGTCGTCAATATATGCAAAAATTCATTTTTATAATCTATAGTGCACAAATTTTAATAAAATCGTAATTTATATCGTATTACGAGATTCAAAATTCACCTTTCTGATTAATCTTTTTACTTCAAAAATGGCAAAAATATGTTAATATTACCATCGGTGATTTATATATTATTGTTTTTTACATAAAATTGTACATGTTTACGGTGTTAATTACTTTGATAATTATTCCTACAGATTTACCTCTCAGTTAAATTTATTTTGTCATTATTACTCATTTAATAAGTATATTTATTATCACTGAAAATACTATCATTCTTGAATTTTACATTACTAACAGTATACTCGTATCCTCAAAATGATTTCATAATTTAAATTACCATGAGATAAATAACAAAATTATAATTATATATTCATTCATTTCACCGCAATGAAATTATTATATTAGTTTTGTTAGTTGAATCTAAAAATAGATCAAAATTACTGACATCAACTATGATTGTCAAAATAAAATATATTCTTTAGAGCCCAAGCTATAAAATGACAGTAAAGTATGACAGTACGGTCGTTCACTAGAATGACTGTTTAATATGTGCATCGACTAAAACACCACTCATCAAAGAACACATACACAATCCATCGTTATGTCTGGCTACTATCAACAGTCATGAGAAAAAGAACTGTGTTGCAACGATCTGTCTTGATTTTTTCCAAAAATTCCATATATTGCACACAGTATGCTCAGTGCAATAATCTAAATGCAACACAAATGAAAATCATTTATAAGTTTAAACTATTGATGAAAGTCAATCAAAGAAAGTTAGAAAACGACGTTGTAGAAGATAAACAAAGATTTTCTTATGAAAACCATTTACCGCGAATTCAATGAATCAAACTTAAGTTTGCATCAAATGTGATATCACTCATGCTATTAATTAATTATCAACATAAAGATTGTAATTAGAAATGCAAATCGATCTCGTATAGCTAAGTTTCGTCATTAATTTTCCTCGAAGTCTTGCAATTCTCCTTTACTCGTTGTCTTTATTGCTCTAGCAGAAGGTCAAAAATCGCATCCAGAGCCTCTCACTTTGTTGATGTATTTTTTTTTGCTTCCTTAAGCGACATTGTTTTCATCTCACCTCACCAGCGTCCTTATATTCTTATTCCCAACAGAGTAACAATGTTTCAGTATTTTCATTTTTCGTTCGACGTTTTTATGATTCAGCTCAATGATTTTACACTTTCATATTTATAGCTTACTAATGAAACGATTGATGACATGTCACCACGTATGTCATTAATGGCACATATGTCGACATATTTCATCAATTTCTTCTACTAAATTTTTATCTCTTGATAAAAAAGAGGGAGTGATTCAGTTAAAAAGACTATATAGTAAAATTATAGAATATCTTGTACTTCACGCAGTACACACCGGTAATTCAATAATTTCTCGATTTAGTTTTGCTTTAGATTTTTTACACTGTAATTTAATAACAACCGTGTAAAAGTATTTTCTTTTAAACATTATAGTTGGCTGTGTTTGATAGTAAGTGAGATTCATTGTTTTATTTTATACTTAGAATCTGATAAACTGATATCAACTGAAATAAATTTTAAAAAGGGTCGAAGTTACAAAGGTATGCAGTATACAATAAATGAAACTTGTATACAAAAAAAATAAAATTAACGAAAATTATATAAATAGGAACAATTTTTTGATTGCAAAAAGCAAAGTTTGCTGAAAGATATTAAGTGATATTTGAATATTCAATCATTTAAAAATGTCTATTTAACAAATTATAAAGATAGGTTAGTTACTAATAATAATTATAGGTTACGTCCATTCATATTAAAAAGAAATGATGATTTCATTTCTAGAATGAACTTGTGCCTCTAATTTATTTCTTCGGACACACCCCACTCTTTGATTGTTTGTTTGATCGTCAAACAAAATCGTTTGACCGGTAACATGAAAAATGTGTGTTTTTATTATATTTATTGAATATGTTTCTTCTAGCTATATAAACATTGTCTGAGCCAAGCCGTACAATAGGTAAGGAACAGAGTAAGAGTGAAATTTTTGTCTGCAAATAGTATATATAAAAGCTAGTTAAATTTTGTTATGTAGAAATTTGTGCATAATTGGGGAGTAAAAATGAATGCAAGATGTG
This sequence comes from Psix sp. ZL-2020, assembly GCA_022817045.1. NCBI lineage: Eukaryota > Metazoa > Arthropoda > Insecta > Hymenoptera > Scelionidae > Psix > Psix sp. ZL-2020. Next base: position 4,063 of record JABFQD010004423.1, read on the forward strand.
ATGTTTCTTTACGTTTCTATGACTAGACACAGATTTAATTAGTCCTAGTAGAAAGATATAAGCGAGGGAAAAATGTGTAGCGTACAAGAAAGCAATTGGACAAAATGAGATATCTTGGCACATCAGCACGCAGTTCATTATGTAGGCTGAAAAGAGAAATATTTTGCGTCGCGAGCGCGTGGCACACAGCGTTGAATTCGAATTGGTGGGCTCGGGATTGCTTACTGAGACGATGAAATCGGTTAATGGCGGAGTTCTTTGCTCTCGGTCGAAGCAGAATCACGTTAGTTGGTCGTCGAAACGAGTAAAGTGAAAAAAGAATAGCAAATATGCTGTGTGAAGAGGGCAGATATAGGCAGTCATTTGTTGCTGTTTATTAATTCGAGGCGAGGCAAGAGACATCCACTGCAAATGTTCGGTAACTCGTTTCATAGTCGCCCACTCACTTACTAACACTCGCAACGACAACTTGCTATAATAATACGAGCCATTAAGACAAAAATAAATATCCATCTCGAACAGGGAGCTATATAGAAATCTCTTTAGATCGTTACACTAAGTATAATATTTGAAAGATCAGCGTGCATTCTTCGTTTCTCGAATCATCATTTTGCATATTTTATCGCTTTGACAATTAAACTTTTGGATCCATCAGACGAGCGTTCATTTCCTGTTGTTTTGAGTCGTGCATTTGAATACATTTGTGTTTATTTGTTTATCCACGAAGAGCGCCTCGCCCGGCTTGATTATTCATTCTTATTTTATTATCATTTTGTTTATTTCAAGCGAGGCTGGAGTAAAAAAATGATCGATGTGTGAACGATGATTAATCAAACTAACGCAAAGAATAAAATAAACAATCGAGCGGATTTCTGAATAGTAAAATATGAGTGCGTCGATAATGATTATGAGCAACACCGTAGGGACCCATATTATGCCCTCGCGTTGCTGTAGGTCCGCAGCTCTTCACACGAGTAGAATGTTGTCTTTCTCGGACTGACTGTAAAAAATGATGCTTGTGGCCAAAGACATGTAAATTTATGAAGGCCCGTATCTTCGAAGCACGTTACGGTCTTCCCGTTGTTCTTTTGCGTACACATTGTTATGCTAACGATTAATTAATGTCCCCTAATCTTGCAATGGTCTTGATACTTTTCCGTTTATAAGCATCAAAAAAAGAACAGTAAAATGGAATTATAAAATGAGAAAGGTATGAAACGACATTTGATGGATATACGTAAGCATGATTTTTTCTTTATAGATGATTAAGTCTTAAACTCGACATTCAACATCGTTATTTAAAATAAGTACTTCTATTAGTCATTGGATTGATCATCAGAAAACAAAATTATTCATTAATGTGATTTTGATCACTTATTTATTACATCATTTCAGAATCCTACAAATTGTAATTTCAAAATTCAAGTTCATAAATTGATTGTGTGTTTCAGAATGCAACAACAACAAACGACCACAAATGAGTGCTACCAACTGTGTTTCTGGTGAATATTTTTCTCTCATAATTATATTTTCAATGGCGTAATTTGATGGTGAAAAATGGACTTATAAATGCAAACGTGTTAAGTTACAACTTTATGGATTTTTAGGTTGCTGCTATTGTTATTTTGTTTCTTCTTTTTGTGCTTGTGCATTAACAGTATATGTAACAAAATATTTAAATAATTAAGATCCAAATTGAATAAGGAATAAAAAATACAGAAAATGTGTTGTCCAGTATTTTCTCTATAAATACAAATTTAGTCTTGCATTTTACGACCGAAAACGTGTCGACTGTCGTGAGCGTGGCATCGCTTAAATTATTAAAGTCGTAAACGATCGGAATCGTCGTTAAACACCATGAAGTTTTGCGATCTTCTCGCTTCAGACACCACTCCAATTAATACCTACATTTCAGAATGCTTTTCTACTTTTTTATTGTAATTTACTTTTTCTTATGCATGATCAAGTAGCATTCATTAGAAGTAACAAAAGAAGTGAATAAAAAAATGAATACATCAGTGAAAATCATGAGAAAGCTCGGAATAAAAATCACATTTTTCATAAATATTTTCCTTTTTAATGCGATTCGTGCACAATTCGTTGCTTATATTGGACGAACTACGTCATTAAGTATCGTAGATGGATACTTACTGGCTAGGTGGGAGATTACGAAGGAGCGAAATCGATTAGCAATTTAAATCGAACTCTGTACGTGCTTGCGGATCTTTCTGTACGATAATCACGTCGATGATTTCACTGGTCATAGAAGTTCAATAACCACAGAAATCAATCGCCGAGAATGATTCCTTGCAGAACATCTGACTACTTTTTTCTTCAAAACCTAATTAGCGGATAACCATGAGATCCAACAAAAATATCTCTCACAGAGAAAAAAGTTTTCCAACAACTCCATTAGGAAATTGTTACCTTGCTCGGCGAAACAGAAATAATTTTGTCGAATATGATTTATATATTGAATAACAGAGAAAAATATTTACACTCAAATAATGCATTTCGGATGAATTATTTCAGCGATTATCTTACCCAACCGACTATCATATTTGTTTTTCTACATTTTGTTATCAATAAGCGCTATGCGTGTTTAGTATTACAATAAGATACTCTCACGCGCTTTGTCACTTCTTATGCTTTCATCGAATAGACATTCGAAAACACAAGAATGCTTTTTCCTGCTTGCGAGAAATATTCTTCCTTTAAAGATGTCCTTTCTTTTTAGTGTCGAGAAATCGTGTCGATATAGCGAGTGAATTTGCTTAAAAGTATATAGGACCTGAAGAAAAAGAATTTGCAATGCACTTTTCGCTGAATAATCTATCTCGAAAAAGGCGTGGAACCCTGAAATCTGTTCGAGTTCGAAAGAAAATTCATTCTGATCGCGACGACGTTAGAATTCGGCAATATCAAAATTGTATAACTCTTACGTGAAAAGAAACAAATTTCTCAGAACAGGAATTAGAATTTCAACCAAGTACTTCATTTCAGAATCGGCCGAAATTTGGATTCAAAAACTTTCATTATTTCATGTCGCTTGTGCAATATCTCAAACAGAAATCAACTTATTTTAATTGAATTTCAAATTACGCTGGCTAAACTAATTTTTCATATATTTGGCATTCCTTTGTTCAAAATTGAAAAGCCTTAATTGAAAATTCAATCCGAGACGACCAACATTATATAGAACAAGAAGAAACCACAACATAGTTTAGGGCAGATTTAAGCAGACCGACTTATCAGCAGATTCTTCAGTGGAATTAAGACGCAAAATAAAACCTCATTGAATAAATACAGATTGACTTACTGGCAGACGCTGTAAAGAAATGAAGGCGCAAAAAAATATATCATTTCAAAAGAAACGGCTTGAGGTTTGCATTTGTAATCATCAAAATAGTTTTGAGAAATGCAATAAAATGAAATACAAATTGAAAACGAAGAATTGCATAAACAAAAACTTTATCACATACTTTTATAAGTCATAAAATACACTGAAACGTGAAATTTTATGATCCTTTCGATTCGACAGGTGGCGCAGTCACTTCAACCGAGTTATTTACCCTTCCGCGATTTATTATTAGTAATCTTCAATTAATTCCAAAATGGAATGGAAATTCAAATTAAAAAGAGCACGATCAAATCTATTAAGTGTAAAAATTGCATTTGTAATTAAATTCCACAGAATTTCATTCATATAATTTCATTTTGATTCGCAAGATTTGGTCTTGATTAGGGTGCTAGAGCCTTGAAAGCGTGATAGTTTTTAATTCGCACGAGCGGTGGCAAAGGACATTGAAGAAGTGGCTCGTACAAAATCTTCGGGCGATCTCTTTGTCGCTGACATCCTAACGCGAGGGGAAGGATAGAAAAAGAAAGACGCAAACGAAATGAGAGGAAAGACCTCAAGGAGGAAGCCGAGAAGGAGACGAAGGAGGATGTAGAGAAGCGGTAGCATGAGGAGGAGGAGGAGGAGGTCGAAGAGGAGGGAGAGGGGGCGATCGGGGGGAGGAGGGGGATGAGGACGTAGAGAGGAGGGCGAACAAAGAAGCACCCTTGGAACTACCCCCGGTTTCTCCACCCCACCTCATCTGAGCCGCCTCTACTCGACTAATGCCACCCCTTATGCATTCACTCCCTCCTCACGCGTTCTCGGTCCTTTTCTTACGTCGTTGTCGTTCTCTTCCTCGAATCACCCCAGTGCCGATATTTCCCTATCGATTGATTCGCGTCTACTGCCTTAAAGTTTCCCTTCTCTTTCTCAAGTGTCATTCTGTCCTTTAGCTTTTTCTTACTCTCCAGACACGCTGCTGTTGCTGCTGCTGCTGCTTCACCCATAAGCTTTTTTACATCCTCCCGCACGCCTCGCCCCTTATCTCTCCACCATCCTTTGCAATTCCACACTATTCTTATTTATGCTACTTGCTATTACTCTCGCAGTTGTTATTATTTATTCGGAAACCCACTGTATCAGATTATTTGCTCCAGAATTTGTGTTTCCAGGGACCTACCTGCGCCCTAAATAATGCACGCAAAATAAAAAAAGGTCCCCGGGTCCCTCTCGATAGGCCATGCATAACCCATGCTCCCTTTGTTCTTGCGCTGTCAAACTGGACCGCGCATATTTATGAAATAGTTTGCATTGTTATATTCCGGAGCCCAATTTATACGTTCTATTGATCATTAGTATCGATAGGCCGCTGCTTAAATTATCCAAATATATCTGAGACTCAAAAATTCATTTGCATAATTAGAAACCGCCAATAAATAAAAAGGTCTTCATGAATATACTCAAAATCATGCTTTTATTCGAAGGAAATGACATCGGGCTTGAGCGAAATTCTTGTTTCGAATATAATCCAAAATTATCTTACCCGTACTATATAAATGGACACATTTTTTTCTATTTACTCACCAAACAGAATACATTTATCCATGTAAACTTTTATTAGGCAGTTATTTTTTACAACATTTTGAAATGTCTCCATTGAATGTTACACGTACGTTAAATATCTCTCTGTAACACATTGTAAATTTAATATCAATAATATATTCAAATAGTGTTACACACATTTCATTTTTTTTCATTTCAAAAATTAAAAGATAAAAAATTATTTCCAGTTATTATGAATATAGTTACATACATTTCTTATATTCAGAGTAAAATACAAATATAAAAATATTTGTTAAAATATTTAACAAATATCGTTAAATGATTTTCTTATGAAAAATTCTTTTAATTTCTTTTACAGACTAGAGACTGGGACAGTAACACGTACACTGATTCCTATATATTGGCTTAGGATAGAAACATATGCTACTTAAAAATGAAAAAGTATCATACAATTAAGTAATTAATCAGTTTCAAATCGACATTTCTTAATTTACTCTAGATTCTAACTATAATAACTCATCCATAATTAATCTTTTATTATGTTATATATAAAATATTATGATATTGTTGTATTATAAAACCATTCTATTACTATAACATAATCATCTAACTTTTATTAAAGTAAAATAACATTTATTTTTTTGTTTTTATTTATTTATTTTTTTTTTGAAAATTATTAAAACATTGTATGGAATGCAATTCAGCAGTTACAAATTAATTTTAATTTCTATAATTATTAAAAAAATCATTTATCTTTTTTGACTGTTCTCTTTCATTACTCTCATCGTGTTTGGTAATACGTTGTCACTGTAAAGCGTGACCGAAACAGTCTAAGCATTATTCTCTAAAAAGAGTATGTCACGACTATATGAGAAGTTCCTCAATGTTTGAGACTACTATTTTCGAACAAACAAGGTATCAAACTTTACAGCAGCTTCGCAAAAAACGTGGTACCCTAGCACCTCTTCGAGAATTAGGGTTTTCCTTAACACCCAAATTGTATCAACGCTTCTTTTGCAGACATTTTAAACCAACATTCAACAAATGGTCGAAGTAATATTCTTGTTAACTACGTATATAGAACGACTAACAATTACGCACACATACTGTAAAATTAAATTTCAACTTTCAAAACTAACAAATTAAATTCTTCTCTTCCTGAATAAAAGAATGCCATTCAACAATGGTGTATTATACAACCTAATTTTCTCATTGTAATTATAATAAGCTGTATCAAAATATCCTACGTATGTATAGATAGATGTAATTTTTTTTCACTGAATTCGACTTGACGGATCTGTTGACGACTTTCTAATTTGACGATTAATGTTTCTTTTTTAAAGAATAAATTGCTGACGAATTTTAATAGAAAACTGTTTCTTTCTTTTAAGACGAAGAATTAACGATTATGCTGATTTAAATTCATGTACTTCATAATAATAAGAGTAATTTTCAATTGGTTTTGATAAACTATTATAATATATTAATTATATATAATTCAATTAAAACTGAACTTTTTCTTTAAATTAAAACATTGTTAGCACTGCAAATATGTTGCTAAACATTCTGCATAAAAAAATATTTTCATATTAATTGTATTTATATTAAAAAATCATGTTTTATCACAATCATTAATTTTGATGCTCACTCATTAATTGTAATAAAAACAATAATAAATTGGAATAGTACGTTTTCGTCGAAATGAACCATATATATATACATATATATATAGATATACTGTATGGGTTATCAGAATATGTTGTATGAATATCAAAAATTGTATATATATATATATATATGATGCGCATGTGATGTTAATTTTGAAGTCGCATGGCGCATAGGCAAATGCACGTCACGCGGATGTATGTGCGTGATCGCGTAACCGTAGGATAATAACAGGCGGCACCAATTCGTTACAAATTAATGATCGAGCCGCGAGAGGGGCGCCGCCAGTGGGAACCCATGATTTCGTAACTGATTTTACGCCAAAGTTATGTTGGCATCTGTGTCCTTGTCTACGTCACGCACACGCGAGCCCACAGGCGCGCATACAGACGCACATGGCCGAACGTTTTTCTTACATGAATTCTCATTTTGCATTACGCCCTTTTGTCTGTCAGACGTGAGAACATTGTATCGATGAAGGGGCTCTGCCGTTCGAAGGCCAATCAAACTTATCCAATCGACAATCCCTTTGACTGTGACAAGACGTGTCATTTGATATTTTTACCGATCACCACGGGATACAGGTAGCGACACCCCTCCTACTTTCCACTCGTCGTCGTCGCCGCCGCCGCCGTTTTGTCACCTCGATTTTCCCGGCCTTTTATTTTAAACACTCGCAAGCTCGCCATTCGTGCTCCAATGATTGTTACCGATCATTAATCTTATCGATCTTATTCACTCTTGCAGTCATTACTTTTAATCGTAGTCAGGGAAATGAACTACGATTCAGGCGATGCACAATGAATTGCGTTTATTCGCATTCTTATTATATTTTTCAGTCGAATTTTTGTGTGTCGACTATTTTTGCGAGTTTATTTTATTTACCAAGCGATGACTGGCCACTTTGCTGTGCCTGATATTTATGTTGTGGGATTTTATTTAATTACCTGTCATTTAAAAAGGGAAATCATCGTTGGGCTTATTAGGTTGATTAGAATGAGTAGTTATTTTTACAATTATTTATAGAATCGAACGCGAGTTAGTATGCGATTTCAATCAAACACTAATTAATTGAAATTAAACATTTTGAGGAAAAAATCTATACTATTCTATTTAATTTCTATACTAATTTGACGAAAAGTATTTCTTAACGTTTTGCATGTGAAAAAAGTAAAAGTTAAA
>JABFQD010004424.1:0-11811 GCA_022817045.1 Psix sp. ZL-2020
TGAAAATGATTTCTTATCGTTTCCTTCCACATAGATAATTTCAACACTATTTAAAAGTGCTTTTATAACAGCTTTATATGCTTTATACAAAATAACATCATCGTTCTAATCAACACCATGAAAATATTTTACTAACTATTATGTTGTTTTCTGATGTATATGTATGTATGTCAGAATAGACCATGACACAAATAGAATAGACATTTCACTAATATTTTTGTCAGTTCGTGGAATCTTTAAGTGTCATAAATACTTATGCCAGTACTTATGGATACTTTCTACCAGAGCAGTCCTTTCGGTGTGCCATTTCTTGCAATCGAAAGACATGTGCTCGGCGTCGTCAGGGATTTCAGGGCAAAATAAACAATTAGGATTGTTTACTTTCGTGACTTTGTGCAAATAAGCACGAAAGTAGCCGTGACATTCAAGAACTGAGTTAAATAAGGCTGATAGGGCTCTGAGCAGCCCTATCAGCAGCGAGACGAATGTGCTCTTTCAAGCTCAATTTAGTGTCGATAATTACTCCAACGGCTCACGGTTTCTATATTATTCACTGATGGAAATGATCAGATCGATTTTCTACAGCAATATGCTGTAGGAGTTGGTCAGCAGTCCAACTATGGTTCATATTCGTTTAAAGGACTCGAGTCATCGTGTAGCCTTTCTGGCTTCCTCCAAGGCTTCTCGATAAATGGAACAGCGGCCAAAGTCTGCTGTGTGATTCACAATTGTCTTTTCGGCTGCGGCGAGAAGGACACATTGCTCTGGTGCTTTGCAGGTATTTGCTTTGTGGTCCTCTTCCTTGTAACGGTAACAACACTTGCTCCTGTCCGGTCCTGGGCACATACGTGATGAGTGTCCGAAGCCTAAGCACTTGTAACACCGTGCAACTTCTACTCTTCGTCTCATATGACAAATAACAAAGCCAATTCGTATCTTTTCTTTTTCCAGTAAAGCCGAAGTAGTAGAATCGATTTCACATTCACACCCGTTTCCGCAGGATCAGCTCACTGCCGCATCTCGCGTAACACATCGGCAAATGTTTTACCTTGGGCAGGTTTAATTAGTAGAGCCTGCCCCCTCAAACGGCCTTATCTGTCTGGTTCTTCTTCTCAGAAAGAGCAGGAGTGTCGATAGCATGTTCAGAAGGTTTCGTTTCCTGAATTGCAATGACATCAGTTGATTCTTCTTGGGTCGCCATTGTTTTCTCATTTTTCTTTTGTCTTTTTACCCTATTGCTAGACTCTATCAAAGTCCAGTTTTCCTTTCTTCTTGTTTCCCCATCTTCTTTAGCGGGATTGGTAGCTGCACTTTTCTGTCTATAGTTTACCGAAAAAGTCTGCTATGATGCGTTTGGGGGACGCATCGTGCTTGTAGCGACAGTTCTCGCCGGGCGGCTGGAAATTACAGACGTCATCTCCTTGAAAATTACGTCCAGATCGGCGACGCCATTCTTCACATCCATTGAGATGTTCTTCTGCCGTCCCAGCGCTTTCGTAATTTCTCTGACGATTACTTGCACTCTGGCAGTAAGACCATATCAGAAGGTCTTGTTAAACTTGTCACATTTACGCCTCCATCATCTAGTTTCTTCATCTCTTGCATGATCAGGTTCGGTTTCGAGAACTTCTTGTTCATCATCATTGCCTCGTCAAAAAATTTTCTCATCGTCATAAACCTATGTTGTTAATGCAAAGCACCAAACCGTCTCCGAACGCAGTTACCTCAAGGTGTGGGGGGGGGGGGTGATCACGGCCGCAGCTACCTCTATAACTGTGGCCGCTTTTGGCTATTGGAACCGGAATGTCTCAACGGTTCCGACCGCTCACCTGCACCCGTCATAGGCTTCTAGGTGCTCCCCTGTGAGCGGCACGTCGATGCCGGGAGCCACCAAGGTTAACGCGTGGTGCGGATCATTCAGCACATCCCTTTCGGGCAGCGTCACCGAACTCGCTATAAAACCTCGTCCCATGATTTGTTCGAGTTTTCCTTCTATAGCCTTTGGGAAGCCAAACCCTATCCACAAGGCAGCGGTGTGATGGAGGTGAAGCGTTTATGATGGAGCAGTGCACACACGCTCTATCGTGATGCTTCCTAAAGCTAACAACTTTTTTATAAGGGTGATATAATCCAGCAATATCACTCCAGTTGCGCTCTCCATCTTATTCAACAAGAAAAAATAAGAAAAATAAAATTCCCGTTTCTTTCTGCTTATATCGTATATATCTACAGCTAACGTATATATCTACAGGCCGTTCGTTATCTGCCACCTACGACGCGCCCGGTTGCGTGCAGCTCCGCACCAAGTACATTTAAGATGATTAATGTTCAGATTATCATAATAATAATTTTCAGAATTATGAAACATTTTCAATTTGCTAATTTTTCATTAATCAAATCGACTTGAATTTATCTTTTCCATTGATCAAAATTCCATGGATCAGAATTTTTTTGATCCATTGCAAAACAAAACTGTATTTAGAAGCAACTGGTAAGGTTAAGTATTCATTAAAGTCTTACTTTCAAAAACTGATTCGTATTGGTTAGTTTTGTGCAATTAAGTTAACTAGCTTGATTTTTTGTCCATCGAAAATATGACATGAGGAATTTAAAACTCAATTCTCAATAAGTTTAATTTACAATTTTCTACAACATTTTCATTAGCTCCACAAAACCAAGTATTTTATTTCTGTTTGCTTGTATTATTATCAGTTCTTGTTTAACATGAACAAGTATTTTCGTATAATTTTCAACGACACCAAACAAACAACGTATTAGTATAAATAAATCAAAGTAATTTTCTTTATCAGCAGTTATTAGTGATTTGACATTTATCCATCTATAATTTAGTAAGGAACAATTTTAACTAACATCGTGAGAAAGAATCATTTTAATCAACGCTATTATATCAACAACATTCTTATAACGGTCTATCTCAACATCATTTATGAGGTAGCTCATTACTATGAATTATTGACAGATACCCATATTATTGTTTTTATTGGTGGCTGTTGTAGTGGCATCATCAGTATTTTTAAGTAATCTACCTGGAAAGACTGCTTTTACTTCATTAAAAATAGGCATCTTGATTTGATATTGCTATTATGATTTCATAACCATTTTTTAAATGATGATAAGGCTTATGAATGTGAACTCCAAAAATTGATATTGATTTATCGGAAGTGATTGATGTTTGAATGTTAAAAATATCGTCTATGATGTGCTAATCTAACCTTGAATCGTGATCAAATGCTCTCAAGAAATATAATTTTTTGTGTTATTAACGCTACAAATGTCTTATGATGATTGACTAAAATGTTCCAATTTGTTTTAGTTTTATTACTTTTGCCTATTTTTTTAAACACAATCCTTGTACTGGAATGATTTAATGTGTATTCTGATTTTTACTGTTTCACGTCTCAAGTTAATCAATTTATTGTTCTGATTTACTATACGCAACTATGAATGGTCCAGTATTCTAACGCTAACCACAAAGTAAATGATGTTTAATGATTCCACTACCTCATAACCAGGCAGTATACATAGAAGAAATTTGTGAATCATACGGACTATTTCATTATCAATATATGCATCAATTTTGGGGAAGTGAATCTTAAAAGTTGAGCTATTAAATTCGGAAGATCAAAATATATTATTTGGTCGCAAAGAAAAATACATTTCAGAGTATTATTATTCGGTTTGATTGTAATAATTACATTGATATTTTGTTAAAATTTTTGTATACCCGCGATCTCATAACTGCCAATGGGGATTGGTATTTCACAATCCCTAACATAGAATTTATTATCTCGGATATCAATCTTCAAAATGAACTGGGATGTAAATAACTGCAAAAGTAAAAGAATATAATTTTTTGTTAGAGAAAGGTCAATTGTTGGATGATGGAATGCGTTTAAATTTTAACCTGTATAAGTGAAAGTACGTGTTATTGATTCCATTATCAGAAACTAACTGACTGTCGTCACAAGACGTCAATTGTTATAAGGAAAAGGTATAAACCGATGTTAATATTCGTATAAATTACCGTTTTCATATTGTTAGATATATTTGTTGGCGATTGAACTTTAGAAAAATACTATCATTTTAAACTTTGAATTCGAATTCAGTTTTGTTTACTTTGTTATGTTTGGTTCAAACCAGTTTGCATCATTTTGGAGAAAATTATAAAATTTATCCTCACTCTTTAAATAGACTATAAATAATAGACTTGAATAGACTAAAATGTTTTACAATATACCTTCTTGTTTTCGTTTCGTTCATTGAGGATTCTCGTGGCGAAACATCGTCCTGGTAATAGAGGATTGGGAACATTGGATACATTTGGAACTCAACATTCGTAAATAGTTCGTCTCTCAAAACTGATAAGTCATTAGTAATGAAGCTTGTTATTGTCTTGAAACTAATTAGAAATTTGCTATTTATTTGGAAGTTTGGAATTAATTAGTTTAAATATATTAAACTGTTGATAGAGCGTCTGTGTTGAAATAATTTTATTAGTGAATCCAGTTTTGATGTTTTTTATCATAGTTACTTATAAATACACATTTTTTGGTTTAATAATGAACTGCGATGTATTAGATAATATTATTTTTAAAAACGTTTATAACAATTTACAATTTTTCTTTAATAAATGTAATAAATATAAAGCGCTGGTTCTTTTGGGTTAAGTGAGTAATTTATTAAAACCAACGTATTTTGCTACCTAAAATCGGTGGTTGATTAACGCGAAGAATAACGTAATATAATATAACCTGTCACTCTCCGCTTATCTGACTGTTTAAACCTGTCAAATGATAAATTCAAAAATAAAAACTAAATTATGTCGACACAAAATTGAATGAATTGAAATTAATGTAGATGAATTCAAATCTAATTAATTTGTCTTTCTAAATTTGAAATACTTTGAACAAGACAAGTATTTCTCATGTGCCAGCCGATGTTAATGACGTCAACATTGTTACTAAGCGAACAATTTGTTAAAACATAAACTAAACTAAACAACTTATTAGTAAAAAACTATATATATTCTGAATCGTGAAGACACAAGGAAGAAATTCGGCTGTCTAGTTTTAATTTAATTTTTGCAAACACTCATGGTCGACAGGGTAGGGTCCCTATACAAAGAGGCCATATTTATCATATTTAAAAAATTGTATTTCTAAATAAAAATAAACTACATGTTACTTTGAAAAACGAATTCGGCGATAATTATCGCAATGGTTCATAGTTATAGTTGCAATAAAAACATTATCTAAGTTAAAATTAATTAAATTCCACAAATCACGGTTGATCTCGCTCTACTCTGTGTAGGTATAAAAAAGCAAGTGAGCGTCATTTTCGTTATTTTCGGTTGAAAGACCGTGCTGAGAAAAGAAGCCCATGAGTTGGTAAGAGCCGTAGCCTCCACGGGCGAAAATATATAAAATATATAAAATGTTCATATTATCACATGGGAGTTATATAAACTGTTTATATTTCCGTCCGTGAGGGAGAACATAAGGTGAAAACCTTCTTATGTGTATTTATATGGCGAGATCCGCTAAATTCTTCGTTTTCCAGTCAGATACATGTGAGTGCCATAAAATTGCTGGAGAAAGCCGCAATATAGTGTTACTTGCTGGCATAAGCCGCAATATTTGTGTTAAGCTTTGTCTGAAACGATATTAGGATGGATGCAAAATCTTGAAGTAAGATTCAAAAACACAGGGTATTAATTGAGTTAACCGTATAGGTCTCGAGTTGGTGACCCATATAACAAATCATTAAAATTTCATTGATCTATTAATAATTTATAAAACTTAATTCTTAAACGTCAGTTTCTGATTTCAAATTTTTTTCTGCAATTTATTATTGTCGTGCAGCTTTCTGTGAAGACAACTGTGGCAGTTCTAACAATAAAAAATATTTTGTTCCTGAAAAATTTTTCTTTATAAAATTAAAATTGATAAAGAGAAAACTAAGTTTATTGTGTATTTTTTTTCATTAGGCTAAAATAATAAAAGTTAAGACTTAAAAAGAGTGAATAGTTTACATTACTAGTAAAAATAATTTATAAACTAGAATTAAACGTTTCAGTTTTAATAGAGAAAAATTTTACGTTTGGTTGTTCGATACGGAAGACCAAAACGCAAGAAAACGTCAAAAATAATTGGACCTTTAATTCCAAAATTAAAAACAGCCAACGCGCTGATCAGACTAATAAGAGATTTCGGAATAAAAAAGGGAAAATACTTAAAAATTCAAATTTAATTTCGATTCAGCATACAAACTTGAGAAGCACCAATATCCAACCAGTGCAGCAAACAAAGATAGGCTAGACCAAAACAAAAGTGTATCACTCATGCGTGAATTGATTTGAATTTTAAGGTTTAAATATTTAACGTTTGTGGAAGGTGATTTGTCAACGATGATTTAACTAAATGCAAGCTCTACAAACACAGGAGATGGTTTCTCAACAGGCAACACAGATATAAAACAATCAAAAGATACGGTAGTCGCTCTAGCCAAGTACAAAAATAACAAATGTATTTGTGCTGCCAGCACTACCACGTCTCTTTTCAAATGCGAACAGGTGTTCGTTTTTCAACGTTAAAAAGTGCAATAAAATATTCAAAAAAAAAAACATTTATCTCCTTAGTTTGCATACTGCCGCTATGGCGTACAGTAGATTTGACATAAACGAAAATCGTTTTTGTCCATCTGTGTCTGAGATATATTCATTATATCAAATTTTTTATTCAATGTTTTTAAGAATTCTACAGAGTATTTCGAAAAAAATTACTGATATAATTAAAAAAAATCAGAAGCTGAAAAGTTTAGACCAGTATAAAAAAATTTAATATTTTTAATATGGATACATGCCGGTAAGGCCGGACAACCTCAAGCCTTAAAAGCAGAAATGAAAATTTTCCTCAAAATGTGAAGGAAAAAGTTGGGTTGGAAAAAAGTCCGGAAGAAACCACCTAAACTTTTCACATGGTAAGCTTATTTAAGCTTGAGTGGCCCACGCAGCCAAACTTTATTGCCCTGTTCAACAATCTGTCAATTGTGCGACAGTGAGAAAAATACCTCCGGCGCGGCGAAGGCTCACAGAGACACTGACAACTATTGCAGGCAAGTACTCCAATTTGAGCAATGCCATTGCGCCGATCGAGAGCGCAACTGGTCTTAGTGCGGAGCGGGGACACAAGATGAGGAGCGAAAAGGTTAAAGATCAGATATCGGTACAGGGAAAATATCTATGAAAACTAATTTTTTAAATTAAATGAATTAAAACAACGAAATAAAATGATATGATTGAGTTCTACCAGTAGCTTTTCGGATCCCAAAGAATATGTCTTTTAATGCAATGTTTTCTTGGTGACTATTGCATTCGTTTTGTCATAATGTGGCAATCATAAACTATGGCTATCTCAGCAGCGCCACTCATAAATGTTCCTACGGCACTGGAGGGAGCAAATAATAGAAATAAGGAAGCAAGAAAAATACTTCTTATTTTCGTATCTAAAAGAAAAATTATTCGTAGAATCAAAACGAATCGTTTTCTTCCAGTTTGCTTCAATTGACTTCCAGCTTCTAGTAATGTAGATTTGATAAGATTGTTTTATCAACATTCAGAATACATTAAGCTGCTTTCACAATTCTCTAGAATTTTGATGATTTTCTTCTCCGACTTTTATTATGTCTCTCGAATGCTGCACAAAATTATTGAGTTGCATGATTATACAAATAGTCCAATTACGTGCTTTTTACTGAATTTTGCATCGTTAGCTTAGATCTAACGCATAGCTATATTCATAGAAGTTTCATCAGCTTTATGTCGAGCGACCAAGTTATTGTCGTACAAATACACTATAGTGAGCCTTACACGCAGCTTCTAGTGCTTTGATCGGTGGATCACCACGAGATAACCCTTCTTCCGATTTAGTTCCAGATCTGCAAAATTTATAGTTATATATGTAATTTCCATGTAATTTGTTAATTATCTCATTGAATGATTGACTCTCACCATCATATATTATTACCATAATGTCACGATCATTAATAAATTAATTCTCGTCTATTTATTGTTTCACGATTAGTTGCCAGCGCAATGAAGGTGACTAAGGAGTAGACCGCTCTACCGGTATTAAATATTTATAATTTTACTAAGGGAAATGAAGGCGCTCCCTGCGAGCGCGCTGTTCTGATTCACCAATAGATAACGCTTATGTTTCTTTTACCTTAAAATAATCTTAGTGCACTTAAGTAATCATTTAGGAAACATTATCTTCATTGTTTATGATGTAAATTTATATAAGAAATAGAGGACTTAAAGCTTTCTGATTGATGAAATCTGGATTAAAGTTGTTACTAATGAAATAAAAGATAACATTTGGTATATATAATATATATATATTTTTTCTTCAAAAATTTATATAAAATTTTTATTTATCCATAAAATTCTTTTTATATATATTTTGTCGTTAAAGTTTTTGTTTTTGAATCGTCAACAAAAATTTTCAAAGAGTTTCACGATCTTATTCTACATATTGCAACGTAAAATTGACCATAGCCGGAAACTTCTTTTCGGAAGTCAATGCCTTTGTTCTTAAATGTTTGTCCTTGTGATTTGCTGATAGTCATAGCAAATGCAAGTTTAACAGGAAATTGACGCCGTTTAAAATTGAATGGATAAACATCCTCGCATCGAATTGACATGCGACTTATGAATGTTGTACTGCCAGTTTTGTCTCCCGTCAAAATTTCACATTTCAATAAATGATCACTGAAATTGAAAATCAATAATCGAGTTCCATTGCAAAGTTGTTCATCAATGTTGAGATATAGAATAAGCATTATTAAAGAATGTTGTCTTAAACGTAATTTATGCGGTGGTAATGATGGTGGAGATATTATATGTAAATATGGAGGTAAACTGTTGTTGCGATTTCACCATTGTCATCTGAAATTTTTATAGTATACTTCTGTGAATTCGTTCAGTCGATGAATCTCACAAATAAACAACTCTTTTATTTATTTTATCTACATCAACGTTTCTGATGTAATCCAATTTCCAAGTGTTGCTCTGTAAGCATAGAAATAATGTCACAAGCAATGGTCTCCATTGCATCTAAGCCACCAACTTTGAAGTCATGATAGACTTGATCATGCAATAACTTAATAATACATCATGTGCTATTTTTCACTTTGCAATTTATCATAATTTGTTGCGTAGTTTTTTGACAATGCAGATTTAAATTCATCCACAAATCGTGGGGAAATTTTGGATGACAATGAATTTGAATGCAAACGAACAAATATCTAAGCTGGCGAGGCATCATCCATGAAACTGCTTAGGTCGTGGCTTTTCTCCGTTCACGGTCATTTTCAACGAACCCTAAAGATAAGTAAGCTGCAGCAAATAAAGCGTGTAGAAGTCCATTAACTGAACGTAAATCTCTGAAACTCATAACACTTTTTATTGTTAATAGCAATATTCTCAAATGAAATAATTCAGTTTGCATTGGATTAACAGAATACATTCAACCTATACATTAGAAGTGATTTTGGTGTTGATACCAACGCATAACTTTTTTTCCATCTTCGTTTGATTTTCTGCAAACCAAATGTTTTGGAATTTCCGAATAAACATAGTTTCTTGCATTTTTGTCGCGTCTATTCAGATTGAAATATTCTATCAAAATTTGTACTTAGTTCAACGCATCTAAGAACTTTTCATCGTTTTTCGTAAAATCTTCTAAAATTACATTATGTCCAATAGGTAAATGAACAGGCAGACGATAAATTTTATAACTCTTGTCTTATAGCCTAAAGCTGAATATTCTCCAATCTCCGTATATTCTGTAAAGCTAACATACCGTGTCTCTATAAAATGTCTTATTCCATCACGTCCAATTATTGATTCTCCAGAACTGTTCTGTTGTATAACAACTAAACCAGCATCGTGGCTTTTGTGGATGTACTTGTAAATATATTTTACATCACTCTAAAACAAAACATATTGGTAGCTCTTCGGGCTGCCAATCTAAACCTCGGTTTTTTTATCGTTCTGTAATGTACTATTAGAAGCTGGATAATTAAAACCATTTCCACATGCATATGACAATCAAAAAGTTTCAGTGATTTTGGAGAATAAAGTACCACGTTTCTATTGTCGACAAAAAACCCACAAAACTTCTCGTAAATGATACCACTGTACTTTCTTTGATAAGTCGGATATCCATTATCATTCATAGTAGTATTAGATTCGAATACTTTAGAATAGAGTTTAGAAGATTTTTCATCCACTATACACCTCATGTGTGTAGTGGATGCATCATATGTTTTATGAAAATCTCATGTGAAACTGGATGAATCACAGGATCCGGTATTTCTGCAGATATGATTTCATTGACATCTGCAGGCATTTCTTTTTTCCTGTTTTTGTCTGAATTGATTAGCATATGAGCATGTGCCAGACCTCTCTTTTGGAATTCAATCACATATACATAAGCTAGAACTTTACCACAAAAATGTTACCTCACAATCAAATCAATCATGTGATTCTTTTTTATATAAAAAATTTCTCCTACCATATCAAGTTTACTACACTGTTGTTGCCCAGGCAAAAGGTTTTCTTTTATTTCGAATCAATTCAGATTTCATGTCATAGTCAAAAATATATCCAGTTTTCCAAATTGTCTTACTATAGCCATTGCGTCATGATAATATTGTAACATATTTCGAGATGATACAACAAAGGTCGGTGGAAGAATAGTCAACTTACCAATAGTTGAGTTTGTATTAGAAGCATTAGTATTTAAGAAACCATTGAAATTTCCGTAAGTATCTACTCAAAGTACCTTTTCATGATATTTGTGGTGCTCTAAGCGGTCTTGTTTTAATTTTAATATAAGAATCTACAACCCATTGTTGCGTGAGTCTTGGACCCATAATGAATGTGTTAAAGACATTAGGACTTTTCAAAAGAAGATACTTTCAATAGTCTCTACGTTTTACTTACCTAGTACTGTTCACTTCCATGTTATTACGATGCCAACCTCATGTTCCGTAAGGATATAGAAGTGGATATATCCAGGGATCAACGTTCGAGTCCAATGAACTTACAATTTGTAAAGATTTTATAGTCTTATTTCGAATGGTAACGTAAGATTCAGGAATCTCACCATCAGCTGTAGTGGAGAAAATTGCAGCTATTCCCGTTATTCGCTGAAAGTTGTATCTACATTGATCCATTCCTGGTTTCAGAGAAAAAAATGACTGTAACTCCGATGAAACATCATTATTCGATTGTATTTGATTTTGCAATTCATTAGCCATCAATTAGTGAGATTGGGAAAAATCATTGTGGTCTCTCATTAAATTGTCTAATGATTCTAAAACATTAATATGGAAATAGTCAAACACAGTTGAACAATAATGTAAAACTTTACTTAGATGAATAATTAACAATTGGTAAAATACTGGAGCTTCATCATTGGAAAGGTACAAAGTTGTGTGTATTTGATATTAAATTTGCTTTGAAATTTTGGAGCAGAAGGGACCACTACCATTAACCTCTACCAAGTTTACATGAAAAAAGGCAAATACATTGATGTAGCATCTTATGTTTTGATAAAATTCTGATGAATGTGGGTGAGATCCGTCAAACAACTTTTGAAGATGTGTTTAAATTTTATTTTTGTTCCTTATAGTTTATGTGTTATAAATAAATAATTTTGCCTTCGAAGGAACTTTTTTATTTTTCAAAAAACTATTATTTATGACGTTTCGAAATTTTTATTATTT